>CAUYRT010012536.1:0-62471 GCA_963574885.1 Lepilemur ruficaudatus
AAAAAATGATTTATTTCGATAAAACTATTGGGACCACCAGTATTTCAATAGGACCTGGGTAGGGACTGGAAGTACTTGGCAGGGCAGCAGCAGTCTTGCTGTGTTTTACATAACAAGCACCCTTGTGCAGGTTAAATCTTAACACTGTGGTGAAGGGATGATTTTTTTTTTTTTTTGTAATGCTGCAGTAGAGTTGGATTACTTAGCTCTGTTCTTGTCCAATATATCAAATAAATGTTTCATATTATTTCCACAAAAAAAAAAAAAGAAATTAATTCTATACTTTACTAATTTTTTTGTGTGTGGGAGAGGGTGGAGCAGAGAGTAGGAGGAGACATTTATACAAATTCATATTTTTGCCTAAGTTATGTATTAATATTTTATACTATGTTTTCCATTCACCATTCAAAATAACATGAATTGCTACATATAGCATTATACTTTTTTGAATTTTCCAGTTCTCTGCCAAGTGGATCTATTAAGCCTATTACTTTCATAACTAGAATGAATCATTTTTTAAAAGAAAAAAGTTCCCATTTATCCAGATTTTATGTTAATCACTTTAACTTGTTTAGAAAAC
Organism: Lepilemur ruficaudatus; assembly: GCA_963574885.1. NCBI lineage: Eukaryota > Metazoa > Chordata > Mammalia > Primates > Lepilemuridae > Lepilemur > Lepilemur ruficaudatus. The sequence continues at coordinate 581 of CAUYRT010012536.1, forward strand.
AACTAACATTTTCAGTTCTTTGGTTTCCTCACAGATAAGGACAATGCTACAGTACTACCAAAATGATAATTACAACTGAGCACAGTGGCTCATATCTGTAATCCTAGCACTCTGGGAGGCCAAGGCAGAAGGATCACTTGAGGTCAGGAGTTCAAGATCAGTATGAGCAAGAGCGAGATCCCATCTCTACTAAAAATAGAAAAAAAAAAAAAAAAAAATTAGCCAGGCATGGTGGCATGGGCCTGTAGTCCCAGCTACTCGGGAGGCTGAGACAGGAGGATTATTCGAGCCCAGGAGTTGGAGGTTGCTGTTAGCTAGGCTGACGCCACAGCACTCTATAGCCTAAGTGACAGAGCAGGACTCTGTCTCACACACACACAAAATAATAATTACCATCACTGTAAAGAAGAATATCTAGTTTTATTTATTCCAACTACCATTGACAATAAATCAACTGCTCTGTGCTAGGGAGAAAATGCTCCAGACACAAAAAGACCAAAGCAATCCAGAAAGCCCAGGCTTCTCATACTACCAAAGAAAAAAAAGAATTATCAAGGGACCTTGGAATGCAAAACTCAACATCTACAGGTGAAGGCTTTTTCATAAATCGGCTGCTTTTTGAAGGAGCATCACTGCCTAACAATTTCATAAATAATGCACAACAGGCAAGATGTCTGAAATAGTGTCCGCCTCATCACCACAAATATTAATGAAGATAAAAAAGAATCCCTCTGCCACCTGGTAAAAGAGTAGAGAAGCAGTTGAAAATATTTTTAAGTCTTCACAGTTGGTACTTTTATACTTGCCAACTGAAACGGGAAGTGTGTTTAATACTATAACCAAGAGACTCACACCTTTCATTCTTTCATTCTTCTTCTTCTTCTTTTTTTTTTTTTAAGACAAGGGTCTTGCTCTGTTGCCCAGGCTAGAGTGCAGTAGAATCCTTATAGCTCACTGCAACCTCAAACTCCTGGGCTCAAGCAATTCTCCTGCCTCAGCCTCCTGGGTAGCGGGGACTACAGTTGCGTGCTACCACTTCAGCTAATTTTTTATTTCTTATAGAGACAGGGTATCACTCCTGCTCAGGCTGATCTCGAACTCCTGGCCTCAAGTAATCCCCCGCCTCGGCCTTCCAGAGTGCTGGGATTACAGGCGTGAGACACTGAGCTCAGCCTCCTCCTTGCTCTTATTAAGAAAACACTTCAAGCCTGTGCCCATCTCAGGACCTTTGCACTAGCCGTCCCCTCTAAGAGTATCCAGTGATGCTCTTCCCTCACACAGCTCATGGCTCTTTCAAGTCTTTGAGAAAGTGACATCAGGGCCACTCCACCACCCAGTCACCCTACTTACGGACACGTACAGCCTGTCTCCACTTTGCCCCTTTGCTTTTCTCCATAGCACTTATTACCTTCTAACATGCTATAAAAATCTATGTATTTTATTTGTTAAATTGTTTACCTGTTTCCTATACTAGAATGTAAGCAAAAATATAAGTGAACAATTTATATATCCTACACACAGTCATCCAATATCCACTATTTACTATACTTTTGTCCTGTTTCCAAAGGAATTCCCACCAACACTTGGGCTGCATTTCTCCAGTCTTCTTCTTTCTCATATATGGATGCAAGATGCTGTCTTATGGAAGCAACCTGGAATAGTAGATACACAAGTTAAATTATTTCAACTAGACATTAGTAAGTAAAATAAATAGATACGTTAATCTATTATGGCAATTCAGCATTACTGAATCTATTATGTAAATATTATTTACATATAATAATAAATGCAAATACAATTGTATTTACAAATGTAATTGTAAATTACAAATGTAATTGTAAATTACAAATATTATTTACATATAATAATAAATGCTATTATTCAGCATTACTGAATCTATAGATTCAGTATTACTGAATCTATCTATAATCTATTATGGCAATTCAACATACTGGCGAGTCAACAGTAACAGTTTATCTAGACCACCAAATTTTTCTATGAATTTTGTGTTCATAGAATATCAAAGTAGTCAACTGAAACCACATTTCTGCAATGAGGATTATGACAATACTGTAGTTTAAATGTTAAATTTTGCTTTTATGTTTCTGTATACATGATGCTAGAGTTTTCCTGTGTTTTCAGCCATTTTTTTTACCAATTTTTTAAAAAATTTTCTGACGAGCAATATTTGGTTCATAAAATCAAACCTTAATCTATGAACAAATGTTAGCTAGAATTGCAAAATCCTAATATTTATTTGATTTTACACTGTAAAATGCTGTTTGGCACATTGTTTTGTCAAAAATGAAACTGAATGATTATCTCTCTCAAGGATTTAATAACATCAGATTCTCAAAATAATTGCTATTTCAAGTTCAAAAACCACTGACTGCTCCAGATTTTTACCTGCTCCTCAAATGAAATGACTCTAGGCTGGATCTTTTCCAAGGTGAAATGATAGATTTCTTTGGCTGTGCTATCAGGCAGGTTAGGGAGATGCGTGCAGAAATCGGTGAGCAACTGTCTTGAGATCACAAGACTGACATTCTCATTTACCACTTGTTGAAAAAAAATAAAAGAGATAAGAAAACATGAGTAACTTACAAATTTTCATTAAACAATCAATCTTTTTTTTTTTTTTTTTTGAGACAGAGTCTCACTGTGTTGCCCAGGCTAGAGTGCCATGGCGTCAGCCTAGCTCACAGCAACCTCCAACTCCTGGGCTCAAGCGATCCTTCTGCCTCAGCCTCTCGAGTAGCTGGGACTACAGGCATGCGCCATCATACCTGGCTAATTTTTTTATATATATATATATATTTTTTTAGTTGGCCAATCGATCTTTACCTGAAATTAATACCAAAAACAATCTATATTTGTGCAGCCTTCAATGCACTATTCATTTTTCATTATTTCATTTTCATTTTTCTACCAAAAAAAAAAAAAGAAAACAGAGAAAAAAAAATTAGCTGGGCATGGTAGCTCATCCCTATAGTCCCAGCTACTCGGGAGGCTGAGGGAGGCTGAGGCAGAAGGTATCCCTTGAGCCCAGGAGTTTGAGGTTTCAGTGAACTCTGACAACACCACTGTACTCTAGCCTAGGTGACAGAGTGAGACCCTGTCTGATAAAAGGGAGGGAGGGGGGAAGGAAGGGAGGGAGGGAAGGGAGGGGAGGGAAAGGGAGGGAAAGGAAGGGAAAGGAAGAGAAAGGAAGGGGGAAGGAAGGAAAAGTCACTTAATCCCGAGACTGATTTTACAGATTATACAGGGATGCCCGTATCTATATTGTCTAGTCACAGGGTTGTTAAAAGGAGCCTATGTGATGGATAATGTGGGTAAAAACACACTGTAAACTGTAAAGCACTATCAAGTATCATTAATATTGTTAACTCACTATACATTCCAGCCTGAATTTTGAGTAATTTTCAAGACACTTTGGTATGTTTTAAGTCAGGGTGTAGGGAAATGGAAATTTCTAGTTCCCACTTCAAAAGCAATGTTCTTAACATCAATAACAGCTTACACTTACACAGCACTTATTATATGCCAGGTACTACTCTAAGCACTTTATTATGTGTATTAACTCATTCAATCTTCCAGTAATTCTACAGGGTATCATATTCCCATTCTATAGAGGAGGAAAAGGCGGCACAAAAAGGTTAAATAACAGGATCACATAGCTCATAAAATAGCAAACCAGGATTTGAATTTAAATTATTCTCTTTATCATTATGCTGTATTGTCTCTCATCAGCTACTATAACAATAACTATACAAAACCTTAATTGGGATTCTAATTCTGAAGACAATTGATCAAAAATTAACTTGTAAATAGTTTACATTCTAAAATCCATCAAGCAATCTCAGTGCATATTTAACATTGGTAACTTGACATAAAATCAGGCTTGGGAAAGCTGTAAAGTCCTATCTTAGGGATATGAGGCAAACATGGGATTTCCATCTCACTTACTTGCTTCCACAAAAGCTTTCAAAGCTTCTAGTTGTTCTGCTCCAGATAACTGAATAGCTTTTTCCAAGATCTGACGATACCTAAAAGAATATCAAATAAAAATGATGTTCAAAGGGCATTCCATTTTCAAATGCAAACTTGGAGGTTTATTCATTCATTTCTAACTTTGATGTGTATTTATCCATTTCTATTCACCTTGGTTTCTTTCATAGTGTTCTAGTTTGTGGTTTTCTTTATAGTACACCAGTTTTGTTTGTTTGGGGTTTTTTTGTTTTTGTTTTTTTTTTTTTTGAGACAGGGTCTTGCTCTGTTGCTCAGGCTAGAGTGCAGTGGCTTCATAGCTCACCGTAACCTCAAACTTCTGGGCTCAAGCCATCCTCCTGCCTCAGCCTCCTAAGCTGGGCTTAGGAGTCCCTATATAGGATTATAGCCTATATAGGACTATAGGCTTATAGTCCCTATAGCTGGGACTATAGGTGTGCCCACCACTCTGAGCTAATTTTTTAATTTTTTTGTAGAGACAGAAGTCTCACTATTGCCCAAGCTGGGCTCCATTTCAGCCTCCCAAAGTGCTTGGATTACAGGTGTGAGCCATTGTGCCTAGCCTTTTTAAGTTTCTGGTCCATCACAAGAAATACTAAATCTGTAGATTTAGTTCTAAGGTGCCATTTCTTCTAGTTTTCAGTACAGTATACCAGAATTTTTAAAAAGTTTTCGAGCCCATCAAAAGAAAGAGTGAATCTATAACTACAAGTTACTCAATCTAAGATGCCATTTTTTTCTAAAAAATTTTAGTTGTGAATTTAAACTCAAAAGCCAATTTCCTCTCAGATGCCTTAAAAGATAAGCTACATTTCCTTCAACTGTGTATTACACAGACATTATTTGAGATGACCCAGAACCTTTTCCTCGTGTGGACCTAATGAATCTAGGGTCACCAACGATAGGATAATGTTGACTAGGCAACGAAACCAAACATTAGAGATTGTGTGTTAATCCGTACAAAATAAACTCCACCATTTATTCTTTATTTGCATTCAGTTCTAACAACTATTCTTCCTAATATCCATGACCACGTAAGATTCAAATGAGCATTCTAAAAAAGATAAGAGAATAAGAGAAATGCTAAAAACAGGAACAATGACGATTAGCCAATGGCAAATTCCTCCCTAAAACACAAGCTTCATAAGGACAGATTTTATCTGTTTCGTTCCCTGCTATATACTCAGTGCCTCAAACGGTACTTGTCACATCATAAGCACTCAAATATTCAACAGTATTGGTAATATTTTATTTCTTGGATTGAGTGGTGAGTAGATAAATGTTATACTATTCTTTATATCTTTTGTCCTAATCATAATATTTTTAAAAAGCACCAGTTAAATGCATTTTACAAACTTAATAGCTTTGCAATTATTCAGACAGTCATCCAGAATATAGTCAAGAAACAAATTTACAAAAATAGAACTCATTCAGATTTTACAACTCGTATTTTGTAGGGCACATCCTCAAGCTATCATTCAGGTTCAGCACTTACTGACTCTCAATTTATACAAAATTCCTCAGAATTCTACAAATGCTTGAAAAGTTATCTCTCTTCTGACAACTAATTCACTTATTTTTCTTCGACAAAATAAAAAGCAAAGCAACATGGGGAAAAATATAAGCTAGTTTTACTTTCATCCATATTGATGAAAATTACATGCAAAAAGGATTGAGCGATGAAGATATATTCAACTTATTTTGAACTCAAGGAATAAGCCAGTATGTATTTACTGACTGCTTAATAACAACAACAACAACAATCCTATGGCATTTTCTATGTGTCAGGTACTGCTCTAAGTGAAATAAGTGTGATAAATATATGTGCACACACATCCTCATTTTGTCCTCAGTTAACCTCAGACAAGAATAAGTCCTATTATTATCCCCATTTTCCTGAGTGGGAAAACGCAGCACAAAGTAGTTACGCCCAAAATATACAGCTAAATTTCCCACTGACCAAAGCAGAGAATTAAAAAGCACATTTACCAACAGAGAAAAGACAGCACGGCCTACCTAAAACACAGGAGTTCAACGTCCAGGTTAGAGCAGGCGTTCCCTATTATTATAGATCAAAGTGATCTCAGCGATGGGGAGGCCGTAAATACTAGGATCGACTTGAGAGGCATACTCTAAACAGAAAGCACGTGCCTTACAAAAGAACAGCGCTGTGAAATCTATGAAGAGAAAATGAACGACTTCTACAGATCTAGCTACCTACCTGTGATTAACACCGCTGAACAACTTCTTGCAGGACAAGCACATGTCACAGATTTTAACCTGGCGGAGACCTAACCATTCTACGCAAACGTCGACAAAATTCCTGAACAACCCAGATTCCTGCAAACATCACTGCTCTAGACGTCCTGCCCCGCGACATGAGGACATTCCGCCCGTGTGCCCACCTTCAGAGCTGGTGGCAGAGAGAACACCCGAAACACGAGGACCCGCAGGAGACGGTCCGAGGGGTTCCGTACGACATGACAGTGGCCGCGCCTCCCCAGCCCCAGTCAGCCCCAAGAAGCCATCTCCCCGGAAAACGCCGCATCCAGGTCCCAGAAGACAAACGTCCCTCCGTCAAAAAGGGGATGACAAGGTGCAAGGACAGGCCGGCCAGCGATGATGGCCAAAGGAACCAGGGAAGGCTGGGAAGGCCAGAACGGTCACCTCTCACAACGCGCTTCCAGAATTCCGAGCGACCAGTAAGGATGCTATCAAGGACCGAGGAAGCTGACAGTCATCCCGGGTTCCCGGCCTCCAGGGCCCCGCACAAGGTCCCCCGCAGTTTTCCGCTGCTCCCAACCTCTGCCTCCAGAGCGAGGCCCGCCCCCTTGGTGTTCAGGCCGGCTCCCAGCCTCACGCCCGGGAGCCGCGGGCGGCCCAAGGAGGCCAAGACTGAGGCTCGCCTCCCCAACCTCCACACTCCCGTGCTCCTGGGACACTCACTTGCCCGCCAGATCTTTATGGGAGCCGCTCGAATTCATGAGCTGGGCCAGATCCTGTCGCACGGCTGCCGCCATCTTTCTCCCAGCTTAGCCGCTGCCGCTGGGCCTCCGACAGCCGAAAGGAGAACGAGTGTGATCCTCCAGAGCACAGCCAGAGGGGACCCGAGCTGCCACAGAGTAGCGCCTGTGTGGGCCAGAGCGCCGGCGGGCGGGGAAGCCTGGGCTTAGCGCCACCCCGGGTTGAGTGACGCACAGCTCCACTCCTCAAGACTGGGGCCCGCCAAGGCGTCTCCCACAGGCTCTGCCCCGCACGCTCCGACTTCGGATTGGCTGACGAACTCCACTTGTGCAACTGCCGTAAGTGCCGGGTGTGTGAAAACGATGGCGTTTTCACTAAGTTCCGTGTCTCCTGTCTGTGGTTTACCATTCTTTAAGGCAGCGCTTAAACTACCTGAAGTAAAGAACGAGTCGTTTTTATTTCCAGTTCACCACTGACCGATAGTTTTAAAAAACACAATAAAAATATCCGCATTCCCCCTCCAGCTCTGCTCTTGATCTTGGCCAAAAGGCCGAGAATCGATTCCCCTTTCCCACTCTGTACCCTTTGGATGATCATACGTTCCAATTTGTTCAGGACAATGGCAATTTCCACCTGTTGTCCTGGAGTAATGATTAATAACACCCCCTTTCACTCTAGAAACGGTTCCATTTGAATGACAAATTTATGGTCGCCCTACCTTTACAGTGATTACATTCATTACTCGTGTATTATAGAATGTCTGCAAATACGAGCAAATAAATGTAAATTTTCTCTCCCTTCTTGCTTTCACAAAAAAGTAACACACCGTATCATTGTTATACCTTCAGTTTTATTTCACTTTTCCTGGTGCTATGGTCCCCTTGCCATGTGATGCTCTGGGGCCATCTCCAGCCTCTGTATAGAGTACCTACCAGCAAGAAGACTCACAACCGATGCAACGACTGGACCTTGGACTTTTCAGCCGCCAGAACTGTAAGAAATAAATTCCTTCTCTTTATAATTTACCCAGTTTCAGGTATTCTGTGATAAGCAACAGAAGACAGAACAAGATACCCAAAGATCTTACCATATAAATCTAGTCTTAAATAGTCATTCTTTTTAGAGCTGGAGAGTATTGCATAGTGAGGGTAGTTTATGTAATCCTTATAGAACACTTATTTTTAATCAATCAAGCAATGCTGCCTTTTACATAGATCCTTTTATATATGTACAGGTAAAACACATTACCAGAAGTGAGTCAAAAGGTAGACATACAATTTTGGTAGATATTGCCAAATTACACTTTATAGAGATGCTATCATTTTACCCTCCTACCAGAAATATATAGGAGTGCAATTTTCTACACCCTTGCTTCCAAAAGTTGTCAATCCTTTAAATTTTTGCCATCTTGATATATGACAAATGGCAAGTTCCCTCTATTGGGAAGGAGACAGAAAAGAAGGCCAGAGCAAGGAATTCCTTTTAAGAAAGTAAGGTGGAGGCCGGGCCTGGTGGCTCACGCCTGTAATCCTAGCACTCTGGGAGGCCGAGGCAGGAGGATCGCTCAAGGTCAGGAGTTTGAAACCAGCCTGAGCAAGAGCGAGACCCTGTCTCTACTAAAAATACAAAGAAATTAATTGGCAAACTAAAAATATATAGAAAAAAATTAGCCGGGCATGGTGGCGCATGCCTGTAGTCCCAGCTACTCGGGAGGCAGAGGCAGAAGGATTGCTTGAGCCCAAGAGTTTGAGGTTGCTGTGAGCTAGACTGACGCCACGGCACTCCAGCCCGGGTGACAGAGTGAGACTCTGTCTCAAATAATAGTAATAATAATAAAATAAATAAATAATTCCTCCCACTAACAAGGCCATCTCTTTGGCTAGGAATCTCCCATTGTTGCAGTCAACTAGATGGTCACTATCCTCTCACAACTTCCTTACAAATATGCAAAGGAAGTTATCCCGGAACCCCTTTCCTGTCACATATTCTCCTTTATGTCCACTGCACCCAGCCCAAACATGCCTTTTTCCTCCTTATAAACCGGGCTCCCACCACCGCTCCCCAACAAAGCCTGTGTATCATTCAGCTTTCTTGTGTTCCTTGCACATACCGCGGACCTTCCCACTTCCAAGCCTTTGCTCATTTCCTGCCACTTGCCTCGCTAAATCCTAACCACTGAGTCTGGGCTGGGAGGTATGGGGTGGTGTGGACTGTGACACGATAGAACCCACAATTGAGGCAGAGACTGTGTAGTGTCGCTGCTGGACACCCCTCGTTTTATTTAACCTTTAGAATCCTGGGGAAGTTTTGCTATTTTTGTTTTGCAGATGGGAAAAGACACTTAAACTTTGTGCACTAATAAGCGCAGGTGCTGAAATTTAAAACCAAGACTGCTCGATTCCACGCTCGATTCCAGGGGAGACTCAAGGCAGTGATTGCCACGTCCACTGCATTGAGTCTCCCCTGCTCCACTGTGCTCTCCCGGTAGTCTCTCACGTCGACGGGCCTGTCCTCCGGGCTCCAATTGCAATTATTGGCTATACCGCATAATTTCACATTGACACTCTTTTGTATTTTCTGTTGCTTCATCTGGGTAGTTCCTGGCTCACAGGGAGCCCTACTCCCCCTTCGGATATGTCATAAACAGCGGGAAAAATAAAAGAAGGGAAAGGCGACTAAATACAAAGGATTGCGATTGGGTCGGCCTCAGCTGTATCTTGCAAGAGAAGTAAAAGGTCCTTTTCAAAGTAAGTTTACTGGGCTCTTTAGCGACCCCCGCGAAATCAGTGCCTGAAACACGGAGCGATTTGGCACCTGCGACTGAGCTCACCTCCCCGCTCGAGCGCATCACACGCCAACTCCCCCCAGCGCGCCGGGCCGATGGAACATTCCGCGCGAAAGCTTGGACACAGCGCCCCCTGCAGTCCCGTTCGGCGCAGCGCACCCGCGGAGCCCGGCGGAATGACGCGGCGCGGGCGGCCGCGGGGCGGGGCGAGGCGCGCGGAAGGGGCGGGGCGAAGGAGCCGGCCCGGGGGGCGGGGCGGGCGGAGCGGAGGGCGGGCGGTGGCGCGCGGGCGGGGAGGGCCCGGCGTATTATGGGATGCGGCGGTGGAATGGCGCTGGGCGCGTGATTTTGAACAAACCCTGGTCTGTGTCTCGGAGGCGCCGCCGCCGCCGCGGCTGCCGGGAGCCCAGCGCGCGCCGCGCGAGGAGGAGGCGGCGGCGCCGCCGGCTTGGGTGAGTGTCAGCCCCCGGGATGGCGGCTTCTGGCCGGGCGGGCGGGAAGGGGGCGCCGGCCCCGCTCCAGCGGCGGCGCGGGCGGAGGGCGCCAGACCGCTCCTAGCCGGAGCGCAGGCCGGCGGGCCGCGGCGGGGAGCGGGAACCTGCGGCGGGGGCCCGCCGCGCCCCGTCCCCGGCTGCAGGGGGCGGAGGATCCCCGGGGCTCGGCCTCTTCCCGCCGCGCCCGGGAGGGCGGCTGTCACCCGGCGGGGCCGGCAGCCTGCCCGCGGACCGGAGGGCGGCTCGCCCGGCTGTTGACACGCTCGCAGCGCTGCCAGGAGCCGGCTGCGTCGGCCCCGGGTCCCTGGGAACCGGTTCTGCTGCTGTGTCATTTGTGCCAGCCCCTCCTCGCCCTGCCGCCCGCCGCCGCGCTCGCCCCGCTCCCCTTTGTGTGGCTCTCCGTGCGTGTCCGTTTTCCTCGCGAAGCCCACCAGCCAGATGTCACGGCGTCCCCGAGCTGCGCGGGGGCCGGGCGGGCCGGGGCTTGGCTTGGCCGGGCAACGGTAAACAGCGAAACGGGGCGGAGGGGGCTGCCGGCGGGGGGTGAAGTTCAAAGAGGAGGACGCCAGCCGCCCTCGATGCGCCCGGCGTTGGGCAGGCTGCGTGGACAGCCCGCCGGGGACAGCGCTTAGTTGAGCCTGGGCCCGCCCGCTCTCGTGGGGAGTTGTCATTCGGACAAGGTGGGGAAATGAAATGGCGTTTTCGACTTCACGCTCGCTCTTCTCGGACCGACTCTTTAAAAAGGCGGTGGAGTGGCCCTACTTGCCACCTGGAAATGCAACCTGCTTGTTCAGGTGGGTCTGTCAGAGCTTGTGTTTGGTCGAAGGGTATGGAATTCAGCTTCTGGCTCTGAATCCTTCTTATTAACAAAGAACAGCCAATTTACTTTTTTCTTTTTTTTTCTTTTAATGCTGGTCTCAGAAGCCCCGCGGCTTGTGCTTTGTTATTTCTTAGATGATTAAAAAATACCTGTGTTGCCTTTTAGCTATTAAACTGGATGACGAGAGGAGCAGGTAGGGCTGAGCAGGTGGTCCTGGGGTCTTGTTCTAAAGCAAGCTGTTTATTTCCATTGTATTGCACAAATATATCAGGGACAGATTTTTTGTTTTTAATCTGGTTACTTAAGTCCTAAAAACATTTGGCAAAGAATGTTAGGTTGGAACAGTATTTTCCAAATTTTGGAAATTGATCGTTCATGGATGTTTCCGTAACTGGATCAATGCGTTTTAAGTCTAGTTGCGCTTTGACGTCTTAAATCAGTGACACATTGGAAGTCCAGATGTTCATGGGCAGGAATGACCACGTGAAATTAAGTAGAGAGGAAAATAATGCTTCAGAACTTTATTATTTTTTTTAAATTAGGTGTCGTGGCCACCGACCACCGTGTATGCGTGAGGATAGAGGACAGGTGCTCTGTAATTTACGGAGGTGTCGCGCCATAGGTGCATCTGGAAATGGCTCGTCCCGTCGGAGCAGTTCCGCGGGTGGAGACACGCGTCGGGGCGGGCGAGCGACACGAGGTCTGCGCGACGCGCCCGGTGCCCTAGGGGGACCCGGTGCAAGAAAGGCGCGCCACCGCCTCCCTCGAGTCGCTTCTCTGGGAATGAAGGCGTCGGAGTTCTTCATTGTCCTCATGCCGGCTTCCGTGTGGCGCCTGCTCCTCCGGGCAGAAGCGCGCCGGCCCGGGGACCCGCAGGTAGCGCGACCTCCTCGGCGTGCCGCGGGGCGGCGGGCCCGGGCGCCCGGCCGCGGGGTGCAAGGGCCCGGCGTGGCCGAGCGCCGCGCGCCCCGGGTGCGTTGGGGGGCGGCGGGGCGGCGGGGCGCGGGCGTGCGGGCGGGCGGGGCGGCGGAGGGCGGCTCCTGGCGGCGGCGGCGGGGCCCGGCTGCCGGGAAGCCGCTGCGCCGCGGTGGTGATGACGAGGTGAAAATGGCGGATCTTTCGAAATACAATCCCGGCCCCTGACATACCAGAGGCGGCGGCCGCGGCGACGTCGCCGCCCGGGCCCCCTCCTCGGCACCGCGGGCGCCCCGGGCCGCTCCGGCCGGGACGGACCGGGGAAGGAGGCGGCCGGCCGGGGCTGCGGCGCCCGGACAGAAGGAGCGCCGCCCGGGACCTCGGGGAGCCCCCGGCCCGGAGCCCGGGGGAGGAGAAGCAGCGGCCGCCGGAGGTAGAGGAGGGGCCCGGGGGCTGCTCGGTCCGGAGAGCGCGACTGGGGCGGCGGGCGCGGGCGGACCGCGTCGTGGGTCCCGACGCCTTGTCCGGAGCGCGGAGAGTCTGCAGCCTCGTCACGACGCCAGACGGTCCTTTGAGGCTCCGAGGGCTCGGCTCGCGCTCACACCTAAGGCTGCTGCCGCGGCCTAGAGCAGCGCTGCGCTCGCTGTGGCTTCCCGGTACGGCGTGTAGGGTGCCCGCCCCGCCGGGTCGGCGTGGTGCGTTCGGCGGTCTGCGGGCTGTGTGTTTCCTTGGGGAAGCGGAGCGCTGGCATTTTATTCTGCGTTTGAGATCTCTGCCTTACATCGCAGTCTATAGCTTGTTGGGATGTGGATGCTTGCATTTTTTTTGAGAATATGGACCAGTTTTTATAACAGTTAAAAATGTTTTTTTTTTTCTTTTATGCTCTGTCATCCATATAGTGACCCCTTTGCCCCTGCCATTTAGCAAATAACAGTTGAGATACTATCAGTCATGTCTTATACCCATGCTTTTCAGGGAAGTTCTTCCCTGCCCCCACCCATTTCACGCATGCAGAGAGTAAAGTTATGGAAATTTTTGCAGTATATCTTATGATCCAGTTGCAGTACTGCTCTGAAAGCTCGATTTTGATCATGAGTTTTACCTTCGTTGTTAAGGAGAGTGGTGAGGGCTTGATGCAAGCATTTGTTGTGAGTACATTTAAGTTGGTAAAGATAAATTGGGACCTCCATTAAATTTTAAATGCTGGTCTTGTCGGCGCTTTGTTTAGAGAGTTGGAGGAGTGAATTGATTGACTTTGTGATGGCAGTAGTTTATTTGTTAGGTTATCCAAAGATCCGTGTATGTTTTGGATTGTGTTGCAAGATGCCTAAAGCGTCTATCTCCTTGTACCCAACAGTAGTGTTTTCAGAAAAGTTACATGTGAATTGAATTTTTATACATTAATTTGGGGCCCTCTGTTTTTCCCCTAGCTTTTGTAGTAGAAAGTTGGGTTAGTGACATTGAGTGGGTGTCTGAGAGTAACCGGAGAGAATATTTGAGAAATAGCCATGAGTAGTGTTCATGATGAGCGGTAAATTTCCTTATCGAAGTTGCCTACCAAGAGATGATGTCATAGTACGTCAAACAAGATCATAAATTACGTAGTGTATGCAGAGGGGACATACTCCGTGTGAATGTTGTGTATAGTTTGGATGTTTGGCTTTCACGCACTGAAAGAATAAGGGACTAAAAAAAATGTTAGGGAAAATACCTGAAAAGTATTCAGAATGTTTAGTTAATGATTATTATGTTAAATATTTTAAAAAATAATTTGTCTGATGTTCTTATATTATCTAGTAGGAATTTGGTTTTGTCTTTTTTTAGTTAGAGTTTTTATGTTGCAATTATTTGGTCCAGGCCATCACAGCTACTAAGTTAGTAGTAAGATTAAGAATTTTTAAAATAATCAAAATAGGGCGATTGAAGTGTTCTTTCATTGGCTTTTTTTTAATCACAGAGGGCTGTTGTCTTTTTGTAATTCTTTGTGATTGTCTTTAGAGGCCAGTTTTCAGACTGCTGTGGTTAGAACAATTGTCTGTTAATAATTAAAAGTGTGTTATAAAGAAATGAAGTAAGAGTTATGCCACTGCAGATAATCCAGCGTCCATCTTTCTGGAGAGGAGCATTACGGATTTTGATTACCTTTTTCAAACACTATTATTAGGTGTCTATCATGTATCATATACTATGCTAGGGAGGGGGAAAAAATAACCTCGGTATCATTGCCTCAGGGAGCTTTCAGTTTAGGAATTATTGGAGGTAAAGTCAGAAGGATAGGTTGAGTGGGGCAGTACTGCAGAAGATTTTGACAGTTATAGAAAATTTGAGTAGGAGATTGGCAGCCTCAGAGATGCACCTAGGGAGACAAATCCTGTAGCTTTTATATGTGGGATAGTGTGTAGGTGAGAGGAGACGGAGGTGAAAGTTCTGTAGCCGGCTTCATTCAGCCTTTGGAGATTTGGACACTTTTGGTTGCATTGGGATGGAGTCGTGGTGAAGGTATAATCTGCATGATATATGACAGATTACTGTTTCTATGGAGAGAGAGAGATGTCAAAGAAACCTTAAGATAAGCCTGGCTAGGTGTGGTGGCTCATGCTTGAGAAATCCTAGCACTCTCATTGGCTGAGGCTAGAGGATTGCTTGAGGCTGGGAGTTTGAGACTATCCTGGGTAAAAAGGTAACATAATGAGACTACCATCTCTAAAAAAAAGATAAGCCTGGTGTTTGATAGAATATTGAATGCCATAAACAGAGAAATCAGAAGGGAAAGCTAATGTATGTAATAGAGAAATAGGAGAAAAACTTTGAGATACGGCATATCTCATGGTTATTTTCATAATAACCCTGTAGGTAAACTTTTACGATGTCCTCTCTATTTGGGTTCTCTTGCATAGTGTTGAACACCCTCTTCATAGGGTACAGTGTGCAGCGAGCCCTGCAGGTCCGTATCACCCCTAATCTAGAGGCTGAATTGGAGACACTGTGTTGGGGCAAATAGACCACTTTGATGCCTTCAGTGTTGAATCCATGAGGTTCTAGAGGGTCAGGGACATTGTCCAATATCAAAAGAGCTTTAAAAGGCAACTGGCAAGGTACTTCCTGACTTAAGGGACAAAGCATGGATGGAACCACTCCAGAAAAAGAGTTCTTGTTGTCCAGGCCTTCTTGTTGTACAACCAGAAGACTGGCAGCTTGTGTTTATCTTTTCCCTTCAAGGCTTGGGGATTAGCAGCTTTGTAGATAAGAGCAGTCCTGATCATAAACCTGACTGCATTTGCACAGAGCAGTAGAGTTAGCCTATTCCTTCTTGCCTTAAATCTTGGGGCTCACTTCTCTTCCTTACTATTATATGTCCTTTGTGGCACTTTTTTTCAGAATAGGATACTTTGATCTGCATTAAAAACCAATTCAGGCAGATACCCTTTCTCCTCAATGATTTTCTTAATGGCCTCTGGGAGCCTGTCTGCTGCCTCTTGGTCAGCAGAAGCTGCTTCTCCTGTTATCTTGACATTTTTTAATGCCAAACCTCTTTCTAAAATTATCAAACCATCCTTTGCTGGCATTAAATTCTCCAGCTTTAGATTCTTCACCTTTCCGTTGCTTTAAGTTGTCATATAATGACTTCACTTTTTTTTGAATAATAGTAGAGTCTGTAGGTATGTCTTTCTTACAACAATCTTGTCCTCACGTAAAAGCTGCATTTTCAATACAAAATGAAAAGGTATTTTGGGAAAAGTGCAGAGTTTTTATACCTGCTGACATAGCTGCAGTGATGGCTTCATAAATTTCCTTTTCTTTGTTTACAGTGGTCCTTACGCTGGGTTCATTTATCTTGATGTGGCAGGCAGTTGCAGCTGCAGACCTCAGTCTATGTACATCCCATGCAACTTTTTCTTGTAATGTCGTGGCTTTTCTCTGATTCTTGGGAGCACTCCCAGCATCACTAGTGGCATCTCGTATGGGTCCCCTGGTGTTATTCAGCATTTACAGTATTGCACTAAACATGATGAAAAATACATGAGAACTGCCAGAGATCACTTTTTACTGCTGTATGCAATTTACTGAACTGCTCACACAGAGATGATTAATGTCACATGGCATTTTAAACAGATACTTGGATGCTCATGGATACTCGCAACAGTTGAGCTCACTGCAATAGCGATAGGAAGTGGCTGTGAAATTATTATGGTAGTACAGTGTGTACTATAGTTAATTTTATGCAGTTATGATTTAATACCACATGTTTACATTGCTTACATTCCTCTGGACTGCAAATGGCGGCGTGTATGGTCTGTAAGTGTGTTTGTAAGTGTTGATAAATTTTAACTTTTCATAATTGATTTGTGTATATTTTATGGTAGTAAATGGTAAAGTAGACTAGTACCTGCATATATTTTATACATGCGTGCCATACCTTTTTGTTAATTTTCTTGATATTTCTAGGCTACGTGGTTCATCCGTGAGCTTTTTCAAAATGTCACAAATTTCCCCCAAATTTTTCAATATACTTACTGAAAAAAACTCTGCATAAAAGTGGACCTGTGCAGTTCAAATCCGTGTTGTTCAAGGTTCAACTATGTAGTCCTGAAACACTCGAGATTATTTTTCTCCAAACATCTCACAGATGACTTGCTCATCGGTAATGCAGTCGTGTGTCACCGCTTTATGTTATGTGCGCTAATGAAAACAGGTGTTCACCGTGTGTTCTCTTCCCGTAACCAGAAAAGGAACGGTGTTTCTGCAGGGATAATACTCTGCCTCATATAAGACATTCTTTTTTAAAAGCTTAGAGTGTTTGTATCATATTCTTATTTTATATTTAATTCACTCCTTTTTCATTGTTACTCTCCTAAATCAGACCTTCCGTTTATCTCTATCTTGAGCTAATTACTGTAATAGCTCTCTAACTGGTCTCCCTGCCTCTTGCTCTACCCTCATCCAGGTGAGGTGAACTAAAGCTACTCAGCTCTCTTGGCCTGTGAAGATCCTCTCTTTTCTTGGAGTGGTCATCAGCACAGTGACGATGAGGTTGCATGTGCTAGTATTTAATACGTAGCTTCCATTCCTAAGGGATAAAATTAGGGTGATGATTCATGTAGCTACATGGCCAAACCCTTTCCTGCCATGCCCACAAGCTCCTTTTGGGAGTTTCTTTTAGCACAGGCCATCGTGCCCTGCGTGTGCCCCTGATTGAAACAGATAAGGATGTCTAATCGTAAGGCAGTCATCTGTACTCTGCTCGGTGGCTTGCGAGGTGTCCTGGCTCTGGAACCCCAGACAGCCTCATGTTGCATAGGGTCTGGCCAAACCCATCAGAACTTAAGTGGGAAGCAATACATAAACAGACCATGGGCCTGATTTAGCCAACAAGCTGTAGTTTGGTGAACCCTGATCTGTGCTTCCATCTAAAGATTCTAGACAAAGAACAAAGTAAGCGGAAGGAAGGAGGTAAAGATAATAGCCAATTAAATAAAAAATGGACAGTGGAGAAAAATCAATGAAGCCAAAAATGGTTCTTTGGAGAGGTCAATAAAATGGATAAATCTGCAGCCAAACCTGGAGTGGGGAACCTTTTCATGTTGGATGGCTGCATTAATTTAGCTGTAGTCAAATAAGGCCTCATTCAAGAAACTTCAGTTAGATATACTTTGAAATGTATGTTATTTTGTAAAAATCTACTGTGTACTTAATAATTGCAAAAAATGAAAATTATTTGTTAACTTCGAAGTTGACCTTTTTTTTTTTTTTTGAGACAGAGTCTCACTCTGTTGTCTGGGCTAGAGTGCCGTGGCGTCAGCCTCGCTCACAGCAACCTCAAACTCCTGGGCTCAAGCAATCCTCCTGCCTCAGTCTCCCGAGTAGCTGGGACTACAGGCATGCGCCACCATGCCTGGCTAATTTTTTCTATATATTTTTAATTGGCTAATTAATTTCTTTGTATTTTTAGTAGAGACAGGGTCTCGCTCTTGCTCAGGCTGGTTTCGAACTCCTAACCTTGAGCGATCCTCCCATCTCAGCCTCCCAGGGTGCTAGGATTACAAGTGTAAAGCCACCGTGCCCGGCCCGTTAACTAAACTTTTAATGACTTTGTTGTGTCTGCTTTTGATTGGAAAGCATTTGATTATTTGATTGCAGCATGGAGGTCTGCAGTTTTGGTTGATCCTCTAGATCTGTGGTCCCCAAACTGATAGCTACAGAGCTCTGCTGTAGCACCCCCCATGCCCACCCCATCCATGGGAAAAATTGTCTTTCAAGAAACCAGTCCCTGGTGGCAAAAGTTTGGGGTCCACTGCTCTAGATGGGTTTGTCGTGGGCAGGGGCAGTAGAGACGGGGGGAGTGGGAGTCCTCCTGTTCTACCTGTTTACAGAACTCTACCTATTCTTGTTTCAGGTAGAGCTGAAACAAGCTGTCTGAATGGCGCTGTGCTTACTGTACACTCAGCCCCACGGCCTCTGCTGAAAGGCCGCGTGGCTGTGGTTGCTGAGTCAAAGATGAAAAAATGGTTTCAGTGATGAGGCTTAGAAGTTTGCTTAGTTGAGCGGCAGGGGTGGGTGCTTGAAAATGAAAGTAAGTGCAAGTCTTTGTCTGTTGGTATGGAGCCCCTGTCTCCCCTGTGACCTGACCTCTCCCTGCTCCTACTATTTAACTTCAGGTGCTTTAAGGAGAAAGATGACTAGGGGGGTGGGCTGAGGTCTCTATGTCCTTAAGGGGGACCAAAGGCCCTGCCCACATCTCTAAATATGCCAGGGGAACTTCAGGAAGAGGAAGGAGTCAAACTTCCATGGCTCTGTTGGATATGGGCACAGAGGTCATTGTGCAACAGGGCGCAGCATCCAGAGTCAACTGATGGGGCCTGGGCAGGGTGTACCGGGGCAGAAGAAAGCTAATGTGGCTGTGGGTGGGGCCTTTGCTGTGCACTGTTGCGACTTTCACTGCTGAGCCTGTGTTTGGTGTTGATATTTTTACATGCCTGTGCTGTGAACGCCTGTAAGTGCCACAGGGGTTTGCCTGCTCAGCAGGAGCCAAAGGTAAAGGAGGATTAGTGCTCTGGGGCCCAAAACCCTAGTGATTCCTTTGAGTTACAGGTTATTGTGACTGATGATTTTGCCGTGTATGAAAAAAACTTGTCCAACTCAGTATGAACACTATAAACCCAGTATTTTTAAAAAGAAAAACATAACGAAGATTTTTTAACAGGCACTTTTCAAAAGAAGACACACAAATAGACAGTACGTACATGAAGAGATGCATATCCTTCGTTCAATTACACATCAGTAAAAAGTAGTTATTTTGTCATTTGTATTTTTCTTGAATATTTTTTCTTCTCTTACATCAGTTTGAAACCTAGCGACTTACCTGTTTTTCGACTTCTCTTGCAGTGCCTGACCAGCTTCCTAGCCGGAGCACGATCATGGAGGTGGTGCCAGCCGAGGTGAATAGCTTGCTTCCGGAGGAGATAATGGACACTGGTATAACTTTAGTGGATGAGGATAGTATTGAGGCTGTTATTGTTTCATCCCCAATTCCCATGGAGACAGAGCTGGAAGAAATTGTCAACATAAATTCTACTGGTGACTCTGCAGCCACGCCCATGTCCACGGAGCCCATCGCAGTGTACAGTAACCACACTAACCAAGTTGCAGTGAACACCACAGTTACTAAAGCAGATGCTAATACCACAGTGAAACCAGCTTTTCCAAGTGGCCTTCAAAAACTTGGTGCTCAGACTCCTGTGACTATATCAGCCAATCAGATTATTTTAAACAAAGTATCGCAGACATCTGACCTTAAACTTGGCAATCAGACCCTTAAACCAGATGGACAGAAGTTAATTTTAACAACTTTGGGCAAGTCTGGTTCACCCATTGTTTTAGCACTGCCCCATAGCCAACTGCCCCAGGCTCAGAAAGTCACAACTCAGGCCCAGTCAGGAGATGCTAAGTTGCCACCGCAGCAAATTAAAGTAGTTACCATTGGAGGGAGGCCAGAGGTGAAACCTGTCATTGGTGTCTCGGCACTGACCCCAGGAAGTCAACTGATTAATACTACAACTCAGCCCTCTGTGTTACAGACCCAACAGTTAAAAACAGTACAGGTAAAAAAAACAAAAACAAAAAAACCCAAAAAGGGCGCTTATGAATTAAAATGCATGTTTAAAAAGTTGAACTGATTCATAGTTGTGTTTGTAGGGCTATTAAATGCATAGCTGTCACTGAATTCTTTTGAATGTTGCTTTAAGTAATTGTGTGGTTTCTTTTTTTTAAGTTTGATATGTCTAATGCTTCTGAAAAATTTTCCAGAGCAAATTTAATTTTGGTTAAATTCCAAATTAATGTCTTTATAGCCTTTTACTCATTTTGAAATGCGTTTTATTCTTCATGGTAGTTTGATTACAAGGATGCTTTGCTGGTATCAAGGTGCCAGGGCTTTCAAAAATCATGGAGATAAATTTTTTTTCAGTTAATGGATGGCCAAAGGGTGGGAAAACTGTTGCCCCGAGAAACCCTCGGAGCCAGCAGTAGTGCATACTGGCCAGCACGTGCAGCTTGTTTGGAGTTCACTGTTCATTACCATGACTCGTGTTTGCAATCTGGGAAAGACAGTGACATGTGATAAAGGAAGATAGTAATGTGTAGGCTTTAGGGTTGGGCCACCTGGGCGTCAGTGGCCTCCGTGCTATCCTGCCAGTTATGGACCTTTGGGTAGGTTACTTCTCGGAGTTTTTGACTCTGGCTTAAGATGACTGATCGTGATGAAATATGTAGTATAGTTCTCAGAACATTGAGGCTCCTTCAAAACGGTACCTATTATTAGTATGACCAGGACCCGAAGTTGGAAGGTTACTAGACCATACATTAAATGATTTCCAGATTTTCATGCCCAAATAGGCTTTCTTAGGCCACCACTATTTTTAGAAATAAAATGATCCACTTATGACAGGAAACAAAAATGCATTCCCTGTTTGAAAGAGCTGCTTTTGAGAAGAGAGGAGAAGGCATGAATTAAAGTAGCAAGGGAAATGTATAAGGAAGCAGGAAGGTTTGGGGAAGCTATCCGCTCATAGCTGATAATGAGAAGTAATGTTTTGGTTACTGTGTTAGCAAAAGAATTAGAACCTTTTCATGGGCTTTGCATTTAAGAACTTTATAAGATTTTTCAAGTTTTGTAGTTTGTACATGTCCCTGCTGCCACTATTAAACATTTAGTGCTCCTTTCTTTCTTGTTCACTATCATCTCTCACTTATCTCTGAGTTCCTTATACTTGTTCTTACTGAGGATCTCTTGAATGAGATATCCTATCACCATCAAGCATCTTGTCCTCAATTGTGAAACTTGTTTTTATTGGTTAACCAGAGCTTATCTGGCTTTGGCAATTTGAAGCATAATCATGTTCAAAAGAAACTGATAACATGAATCAGAGTGTCATTTTTTTTCATTTATGAGAAGAAGGTATTCATATTGTTCCGATGACCAGTGTACTTGTATCCATTAGTTCTCTGCTATAATTCCCCAATTATTGACAATAAAAATAAAGACTGCGGTCTAATTCTTACAACTTGTTTTATTATTGTTACTTTCCTAAAATCGATCCTATGTATTAAGAAAGGACTTCTGTTTTTTAAAAAACTAACAAAAATGAAATACATGTGGAATATTAACTTGTCCAGTTATTTTAGGCAATTCAAATCTTTCCAACTCAGAAGAAACATACAAAGCTCTGAAGCACAGAAAGAAACCAAAAAACTATGCATCTGTATTTTTTTCTTTTTAGACACCAGAATATTTAGTTTAGTATTACATGGATTTATGCTTTGTTTTACTTAATAAAGTAATATTGTTCTAGGATACCTTAGAATTCATAATGTTAAAAAAAATCATAGTTCCTTAAGGGAACTGGAAGTTGTTATTTTCAGCAATTGCACCACTAAAGAAACAACCACAGGGCAAGATGAAATTGTTTATTTGAATAATTAATGTGCTTTTGGTTGTATTGATTATGTTTTTTCCCTTATTGGTAAGTATTCACATACTCATATGATTGTGAAAATCAGTTAAAAATGGGGAAATACTTTAAGCCTATAATCTTTATAGCTAAGGTTAATTATTGCTAGATATGGACTTCTGACACATCTAGCTAGACTATCCATACTTTTACCTCTTGAGATCGTTAATGCTATATATATATATATATATATATGTGTGTGTAAAATTTTGACTTTAGAGTTTTAGGTCAATAATCACACTTGGGAAATGTTTTTTCTGTATGTCTCTAAATTGCATCACTTTTCCAAAGTACAATTATAAATTTATTTGGGTATATCATAGTTTTGCAAGCTGGGTATTTTTAAATATAGTAATGATTACATTTTTTTAAGTAATTTGTATTTCATATACGTTTTGTTTTGTCAATAATATGTCCTGAGTGTAAGAAAATAATATATTCTGAGTGTAAGATAATTTGTTGTTTAGTTTAATTTATAATTTGAAGCAGAAAGAGCTCATATTTATCTAGTCTTGTGATCTGTTGTAGCTTCTGGTGTATTTCTGTTACTCAAGCTGGTTATGTTCATTCATTTGAGTCATTATTTCGTATAATTGATAGTACTTTCAGGGTTTCAATCTTCATATCTGCCAAAAGATAAGATTAATATTTAATGTTCTTCACACTCTAAAATTCTTTGGTTTTATTATTGGTGAATTTCTGCTTCTTTCAGAAACAGCTATGTCTTTGCAAATGGTGATAGTTTCAATATAAAAACACTGGTAACTCTACCTTCCTTGACTTGTGGAGAATTTTAGTTCAGGTCAACAGTTGGCCAATATATAACTTCAGATCAAAGATGACTAAAACAGAGACCCTCCCTTCATGGTATTTAAAGTATAGTAAACAGTATTTTAGTAAATAATATTTCAGAGTCTTTGCCTTTGTAATAGTCTTTGTTCTACCAGACTTGTTTTTTTTTGTATCCTAAGACTTTAACTCGTTCAGTTCTTCCTTTGCCTACACCTGATACAGATGTAGAGTTGAAAATCTAATCATAAGCCTATCTTTGATGTGTATTTATATTTTGCATCTAGGGGCCAGTGTAATTATATATATAGATGGCTTGATCACTTGTACTATACTTTATTAACTTTATCTTTTTATTATTGAATAGTTCATTATTTTGAAAGAGAATATTGCTATGCCATAATGTTTTATTATTAAACATTATTAATAATTATTAATCATTGATCTGATTTTCATCATATACATATTATCCAAGGGACTAAAATAAGGATTTATAATAAAATGCAAAGGTATTATTATATATGGGCTTAAGGATGTGATCATTTTAATATTTTGATGAATGGCTGCATTTTTAAATGTTTTCAGCATTAACACATAGATTTTGTTAAATGAGCTGGTTTTACACGTACTACTGTGTATGAATCCTTTGTATAATTTTTGATTTCATAGGTTTATAGAAACACATGGTCTTCATAGTTATTTATATGTTTCAGATTGCTAAGAAGCCTCGAACGCCAACCTCTGGTCCAGTAATCACGAAGCTGATCTTTGCAAAACCGATTAATAGTAAAGCAGTGACAGGACAGACAACTCAAGTGTCGCCACCGGTCATTGCAGGTTATATTTCTTTATAGTTTACTAAGCTGTACATTTACCATTCTTTTAGGTTTAAAAAAGCCTGTTCTGTCACCCTAAAATGTTTTGGTGAAACAAGTATAGCATATTATAAACCAAGCTAGTTAATAAGAAATATTACTCTTATTAAATGAATGTTTCAAGCAAAAGGCCGTATCTCAAAATCAGTGCATTACTTTAGTCTCCTTAGTTTTTGGTAGAAGTTTACCGTGAAAGTAGCAAAGCCTTAAACTCTAGCAATGTTAGTAGTAGCTCACATGTGTGTGGCGTTCACTGTGTGCCAGGTGTCATCCCTAGCTCTTTACGTGCGGGGACTTGCACACTTCTCCAGCAATCCCGTGAAGCCGGTACTGATAACATACCCATTTGCCAGCAAGGAAGTGGAGGCACCCGGCTAACCAACGGCTGAGCTGGAATTGGAATCTGGGCAGTTTGTCTCTAGAGCACATATTGCTGAGTCTGATAGATTTAAATTTATACACATGAGCACAGTATTTCATGACTTCTGTTTGAATTTTTAGTTTCAGCATTTTAGTGTATTCTATATGTAGTTCTTTACGAACAGAAAGTTGTCACAATGATAGTAATTACTTAAGGGATAACAGATTTTTAGATATATTAATTTTATCATCACACTCCTGAGTGTGGCCCAGTTTTCTTTTATTTTATACTTTAAAGTTTGTCATCACCGGTAACTGTGTCAGCTCAGAAGTCTGGCCTTCGGGTGTTCCATTCTCCTTATCCTTCCAGTTTACTTGCCTTTATACTCTTGGTACGGTAACCCTTTGACTCTGACATCTCTGATCCATTGCTTCTTCTACTTTCCGAATAATCAACCCCTTCCTGTCCTCAAATTCTTCCTTACTGTGACCCATCACAGTCACTCCCTCGCAGACACCGTGGATTCTCTTTCCTGTGTCTTTCTCTGGTGTCTTGGTTGAGCCCAACTCTCTGACTCCTTGTCTGGCAAGCAGCTACGCCAGCAGCTCAGTTCTTCTGGAGGAAAGTCACACGGCCGTAGGGACTGGCCTTTAATTCAGAGCTATGCTGCATTATTCTTTCCACCAGTTATAAGACCATTTCTAATTTCCATTGAGCTAAAGGCTTATGGAAGCACCCTCAGACGGTAGGCTTGTGAAGGTGCTTGACTGCTCTCGGTATTGCATCCGGATGGAAGCATGTAGTATTTATCCTTTTATTGCTGGCTTGTTTCTCTGAGCGTGATGTCCTCAAGGTGCATCCATGTTGTAGCCTGAATCAGAAGTCCCTTGTAAGGCGGAATAGTGTTCCATTCTGGGTTTGCACTGTATCGATGGGAGTTCTTTCATCTTGCTTCTCTCTCTCCACCCTCGCTGCGCTGTCCTCTCTGCCTCCAATGCTAGCGCAGTGTCTGGCAGTTAGCTGTGGCTCGGTGAATGGGGATTGTTGAGTGAATACGTGTGTCGTGGAGCCGGGTATAGTGACACTGACACGGTGGGAGCCGTTGGGAGGCTTAGGTTTTTAATCATGGCTCTTCCTTGATTTTCTCTGTGATTTTGGGTAAATATATATTTGTTCATATTATTTCTATAAAATTTAGATACCAACCGCCTCCCAAAACTTTGGAGACAGTTAAATGAGTTGCAGGGGTTCTCATCATCAGAACTCCCACGGTACAAGGTTGCTTCACGGGAGCAAACCTCATCCCCGTGCGAAAGTATTCGCTAAGGAATCCTTCTCACACAGAGTTTGGCGTTGCTCGAGTAACCCAGCTTCTAGCGTATGTTGATGTATATGAAATAGTGAACGTATTATATGTATACGTATATACACACTCCAGTCCTTGTGGGTGTGGATCATCATCACAGTTTTTATCCTGTTATTGTAAAAAGCCAAATTGATGCACTGCCTCTCGTCTGCAGGTAGGGTTCTTCCACAGTCTACCCCCGGAACTCCGTCAAAGACCATAACGATATCTGAAAGTGGCGTTATTGGATCAACTTTAAATTCCACAACACAGACTCCAAATAAAATAGCCATCTCACCTTTGAAATCGCCAAATAAGGTAAAAAAATAATTAGCCACAAATACCAAATATTGTGGTTGATACCTTTGTTTTCTTACTAGTTACTTCAGATACTTGAGTCTTGATATATTCCCAAGCAGATAATAATCATTCAGTGAATACTGGATTAATTTAATAACCAAGGATATCTGACAGATGAAAAACGTACTCTAAGCACGTAGTAGCAAAGGAATCATTTTGCATGTTGAGTGTGGACTGCAGGAGGCAGGAGCAGCTGTCTATCAATGGATGAATGGATAAAGAACCCGTGTGGGGTGTGTGTGCACACACACAGTAGAATATTATTCAGCCTTAAAAAGAAAATCCTGCCATTTGCTACAACATGAATGAACGTGGTGGGTATTATGCTAAGTGATATAACCCAGAAAGAGAGATAGTGCATGATCTCACTTACATGTAGAATCTTAACAAAAAGGGGTCCAATATACAGAGATAGAGAATACAGCAGTGCTTACGGGGAAGGGATGGAGGCAGAAGAAATGGGGAGATGGAGGCCAGAGGACACGAAGTAACAGCTGAGTGGGATGGATAAGTATAGAGATCTAGTATACAGCACGAGGACTGTGGGAGATAGAACTGTACTGCGTCTGGAATTCCTGATAAACGGGTAGATTTTAGCTGCTCTTGCCACAAAAAAAGGGCAGTTATGTGAGATGATGCATATGTTAATTTGCTTCATTATCATAAACATTTTACTATCTATATGTATCCTATAACATCATGTCGTGTATCTTAATATACACAATAAAATGTGTTTTTTAAAAAAGAAATAGGAAGAGGCATACTATGGAAACCTAACCAAACCAGCCTCCGCACTGGTACCATGCCATACCTACCTCATAGTGTGGCTGCTAGATTTGAATCAGGTGATCTTTAGTTTTCAGTGCTGTCTTCCATGCATGTTAAGTACACAGCGAATGTAACTATTATTGTTTCTTAATGGGTTTTCCCCGTTTAGGACTAATATGGCAAGGAGTGTGTCTCTTGCACCATTGTACATGTTCGTCTCATAGGCTGCTTGATTTTTCGGTAGCTTCGACACTGATACGTTCTGTCCTTTTTCTTATGCTTTCTGTTTTCCTTTAATTCACTGACCGCTATAGCTACTGTTGTTAACTTTATTTTGAATCTGCTTTTTGATGCCGCTACCTAATGATAATGTGTGAATTGTTTATTTCCAATGACTGTAAGAGTTTCCAAACTGAATGGCATTCTTTTTTCTTTCCCCTGGGCTTTTATGAAAATGTTCCAAAATTTCAGAATTCTTATTTCATAAATTGTCATCCATCCACATAGTGAATATAGATTTTTTCCATCATACGTCATGTCTTTTAGCGTGAGGGCTTTTTATAGAAGAGGTGGGGATATAATTCTGTATAAAATAATACTGTATAACTAATGAGAGACCCCCGTTTGAACTTTGTACGACAGCGTGATACATGTTGGTGAAACGTCGGTTGGGGACATCTCGGAAGACTCAGTCTGCTCTGCTCTGCCTGTGATGATTCGTTTTAGCCTTTGGGGAAGTCCTGTTGCTTTCTGTCAGACTGATGGAAAGGATTAATATTCATCCCCAGCTTTTGAATGATTAAATCATTTTAATCAATTAAAGTCATTATATTTACTCAGACCTAATTCACTCCAAATGAATTGCCCCAGACAAATAAAGCCGGGGTCATTTTGGCCCCCTGCTCGCATGCTGGTGTGGCTTTTGCACATAGGGGGTATTGTAAGCTGTTCAGAATTGACTAGGCTTGATAGTGGTATAAGATGGGCTTTTCTTTTGGGTTTCTTTCTCCTGTAGAGCACGGGAATATCAAATTTGTCATAGTTAATTTGGTGGGTAGTAATAACGCCAGCTATCTGTATCCTCTTTTCCCCTTATTAAATATGGGGCTTAATTCTGAGAGTTTTAAAATCATCCTTTTCTTACAAATTTTACCTGGTGTTTAAAACAACTGTGTAAGTTCTTACAACTTAAGTCATAATTTCTTCATAGCAAGTCATATGACCCGGACCACCAAGGAGGTTATCTCCTAGAGAAGAAAGGTGGAGCTCATTGATTGTGTTTTCACTCCTGTATTCATTACTGTTCTTTTCATTTCTCTTTGAACAGGTTGTTCCTTTCAACAGCTTTTGATGAAATACAGGAGTATACTTTATTGCTTGAGAGATTGTGATAAATTACAAGGAGTGGGAAAGGTAAATCCCAGATTAACCATAGCCATATTGTATTGTTTACTAGGCAGTGAAGTCAGCTGTGCAGACCATCACTGTTGGAGGCGTCAGCACATCACAGTTTAAGACAATTATTCCTCTGGCAACTGCTCCCAATGTCCAGCAGATCCAAGTACCTGGAAGCAAGTTTCATTATGTGCGACTTGTTACGGCCACCACAGCCAGTAGCTCCGCCCCGCCAGTTAGTCAGAATCCCAGTACAAACACTCAGCCTCTCCAGCAAGGTTAGTAACCATCTTTTTAAAATAGTAATTAATGCTTCTAACATTATTAAAGAACATCGGTCCTTTTCTTGCTGAAATCCTGATTAAGTGTGGCATTTCAGCTGAGAGTTTGAATCAGTGGCTGTTACAGAAGGCAAAGAAACAGAATCAGAGTCTTATGTATAACAGTAGTGTTAATTCTTCTCAAAGTTGGTATGCAGTGTACTGTAATACCAGATGATAATCATCATTTGTTAATTTGTGGTTAGCCATTGTATTGCTGGTTTAGAAACCTACCTTTTATGCCAGTGGGACAGATTTCAATGTAACCAAATTATTTGTTTTGTTTTCTAAGCTATGAATCCCTTTGATGGGGTTTGGGTCAGTTTAAATGACAAATAGGCAAGGTATAAATGACAAGTAGGAACTTAATATCATTTTCAGCTTTTACTTACTTTGAATCTATAATTGCTAATAAAAAGTAGTTAAAATGTTCTGTTTTGCTCAGATGTATTTTTCCTAGAAGATATTCTTGTCTGTTGCTTCTCTGTTTTCTATATTTGTGTTTAACCCTTCCAACCACTGGATACACAGACACATACGTAACATTTCTCCATATTTATCTACTTTTAAAAAGTTGAATGGTATGAAATGATCAGGGTATTTTATAGTTTGGGGCTTACGTTTTTCCTTGGAGGATACTACTTTATATTCCAACAATGTCAAAAAGCAGTTGACAGCAAGTGAATGATTTATTGTTTATTGGAAGTAAATAGAAGAATTAAAGACCAGTTGGGTACGCTTTCGTTTTCATTAAGAGATCGGAGGTTTGGAGCTATCCATTGCTGATAGCTAGGTCACCCGAGGGAAACTGTAGAAGAAAAAAAACTATTTCTTTTTTAAATTACCAAAGGGAAAAATGAAGTAAACAGTATTTTAGTGTGTATGCTATTAAATTAGACACATCAGGTAATTGTGTTTTCTAATCTCTCTTTAAACTGATTTTGGAAGAAAATCACTATCGTAGTGTTCTTAACGAGGGGAGCAATGAAACTTGCGTATTGTTGACCAAGGGAATCAAGTTTTATATCCTCTCGGTACTTAAACTTAGGATGCTGAGAGAAGTGCTACAAGTCCAGTCTGCCTAGGCATCCTGATGGTGTAACGCCGTCAGTAGATATGTTGGTTATATTTTACATGTATGTGTTTCTGTGTGTATAGTGTGCTAAGAATCCACTCAGTGGATCAGTCCTAATTAACGTTAACATGAATTTACTCATTAGCAAGAATAGGCCTTTGATGTAAGTAAAACAGGGAGCTGAAGATCCAGGGCGGCTGGAGGAGAGGGCTGGGCGGCTCAGAAGGCAGTGTCGTCTGCTGCCGTCTTTCCTAGCTCTGTGTCTGTCTGTCTGCCTCTCTCTGCTTCTCCTTGTCTCTTTGTTTCCTGGCAATCCCTCATCCCGTTCTGCTCCCTGCTTCTTCCTTTTTTGCTGTCCACCTTCAGCTTTGCTCTCTGCCTCCTCCGCCTCACTCTCTGACCCTCTCCCACCCACCTACGCACACAACACCGTGGGATTGCCCTTGTAGCCACTTATGTTTTTCTCTTTTTGTCTTTCTCCCCTTCCTATAAAAGATCTAGGTATACATAATATTATACAGGAATTCCATATTATACAGGAATAATTGTAAAAGATAAATTTACTATTTTTATTAGAGATACACTAAACAGTTGCTCTAGTTCATCAAATGTATTAATCCAAGGGTCTAATTTCTTATGAGGGGTTTACTTAAATGCCAAGGAAAATTGGGCTCCTCTTGAACATTTTCCCTGAAAGCTGGGTAAGAACCAATGTTCAAAGGCTCCATCATGTTAATTATGGGCTCAGTGGCAGGCAGCGTAGAAGGACCCAGAATTCTGAGTGCTTGGCTAACCTTTTCAGAATATAATGTATCATCTTGGTGACGGAAGAAATCAATTTAAGAAATTAAAAAGCCTCAAACGCTTGCAGGTATGGTTTCTGAAGTTTGGAAGGAGGCTATTCTAAAGGATTATTCAGAGTTCCTGCTAAAGACTAAAAAATAAAAGATTATGCCAGCGTCTATGAAACCTGCAGTAGTAGTTAGTATTGTGCGCCAAGGTAAGGAGGAAGAGAAATACAGACCCGTGACTTAGTTATATCCTCTCCTCTTCCCTGGGTATTTCATACTGTTCTGTCTTATGACCACTTTATTTTGTGTTTTCTTCGCTCCCCGGGCCTCAGTTGGCATTCAGCACACAGATGCCAAACCCCATCGAAACCTGAGTTCCTAAGTTTTGTTTTTTTGTGGGGGTGGGGGAGGTTGTGTGTGTACATTAGCACATACGTTTGTGCATGTGCACAGGGAGGGCGCCGGGACGGTCCCCATTTAGTGTGACTGAGGGAGGGTCACACCCCTTCCCTGTTACTTCTCAGGACCACCAGGAAGTTCCTACGCTGCACTGGTTGGTGGCCTCGCTTCCCGGTCGCTGCTCTGGGTGCTGTGGCACAGGGACCATCCTCTCCTCTCCAAGGGGCAGGTGGTCAGGGCGCCCACACTCCCACGTTCAAGCACAAATCCAGGCTCACCTTCTAATTCCTTCTAGTACTGCCGAGACCAGTCTACAGTGGTCACTATAACTTGGCTAATGCTTGGGTGTAACTGCCAAGCTCAAACCAGAATGGGAACGACTTCAAATTGGGTATCCACTGTCACTGCTCCTTTATTTCATGGTCATATCCTCTTTTTGTATAACAAACTTGTTGAGATATAATTCACATATGCCATATAATTCACCCTTTTAAACCATACCATGCCAGGCGCGGTGGCTCACGCCTGTAATCCTAGCACTCTGGGAGGCCGAGGTGGGCGGATTGCTCCAGGTCAGGAGTTCGAAACCAGCCTGAGCAAGAGCGAGACCCTGTCTCTACTAAAAATAGAAAGAAATTAATTGGACAACTAAAGATATATAGAAAAAATAAGCTGGGCATGGTGGCACATGCCTGTAGTCCCAGCTACTCGGGAGGCTGAGGCAGGAGGATCGCTTGAGCCCAGGAGTTTGAGGTTGCTGTGAGCTAGGCTGACGCCACGGCACTGTAGCCCAGGCAACAGAGTGAGACTCTGTCTCAAAAAAAAAAAAACAAAAAAAAAACTATACCATTTATTGGTTTTTAGTATATTCACAGAGTTATGCAATCATTACCACTAATCATACACTCTTTCTAGAAGTCTCCCGCTCTCCCTCCTTCCTGGCTTGTCCCCTTGCTTTAGTGGCCTGCTCCCTTTTAGATCAGAGTACCCTCTTTAATATTCTCTTCTAGGACTCTCAACTTTTTGTCTTCGGCCATCAGCCTTACAATCCCCACCAAAAGTAAAAACTCTGTTAAGATCAGAGTAGCTTTCCTACCCAGGAAAACTTACTGTTGTTCATTTGTTGTTCAGAATAGAGATCCCATTATCTCAACCTGTCTTTTTCAGACCAGGCTCCAGGCCTCCCTTTTGCCTAAAGGAAACCTGAAGAGATGTCCTTTCTGTCGCCTTAAATCCCTGCTTTAGAGCCTGGACACGGCAGCCGGCAGTTTCAGTCCAAACGCGTGGGTCCGGTGCCAGCTGCTTCCCTGAGTTTCGTCACGGCGCTTCTCCACGTCAGGTTTCACCCTCCCTCCAGTCAACTCGTCCTTGACATCGTAGTTCTGATGGCTGGCACTTTCCTGGTCATTTGAAAACTCTACAGTGACTTGTTTTTCCTTCCCTTACACGGGCAGTTCCCGCCCTCCAGTGGTTGCTAAGTCACGTTGCCGTCCCCCGCAGTTCCCTGCGTCTTCTCTCCTTCCACCCCCTGGGCTGCCACCCCAGACGAGACCCTCATTTCTCACTCGTCTGAGTTTTTTGTTTCTCGCAACTCCATTCTCTGACGCACCGCTGCCAAGTACCATTGCGTTTTGTTGTATTCCGATACTTCTGTATGTGAAAATCCCCTGGAACTTGTCATTGCCCGCTCACCCTAGAATACAGAACTTAACGTAGAGATCCCCACCTCGGCACTCCCAGGCCTCGGCAAATGTCTGCAGCCTCCCTTTTGCCTGAGTTTGTCTACGGTGCCCCCAGGCACCCCCTGGGCTGCTCTGGTCGCCAGTATGTCGTGACTGTGCTTTGCAGCCGCCCAGGTTAAGCCTCTGCCCCTGCACGGAGTGCCCTCCGACCCGGGCGCCCTGCTGGCATTGAGGGCCCCTTTCAGTGCCACGTCCCCATGTGCTCTTTTGTAGTACCGTCCTCCCCCAGTCGGATGCATATTCGCTTTTTTTGAACCCCCACAGCTCTTCGTTTATCTTCTGTATAGAATCTGTCTTATTTAGGCACCTGCCGAATCTGCTTTACTGGAATGCAGTCTCCTGAGAGCGGGTGTCTTGTACTCTAGTTTCCCTGGAAGAACGACCACACTGCCGCTGTGGCTGTAATAATCGTAATAACAATAATCATGGGAACTAACGTGTACCGAGCACTTGACCGTCGGCTAGGCAGTTGTCTGTTGTGAACAGTTTTCATGAATTACAGCCCTGCGTGATCCTTACAAGCCATGAGGTCCATGTTCCCCGTCTTGCAGGTGAGGCAGGTGAAAAGAGCTCAGGCAGTTACGGCAGAACTGGGAGTTGAACCCCCTGGGTCTTACGGCTGAGAGCCCATAGTCTTCACTTTTTTGCTTTGCTGCCTTTTCGTATGTATTCTGTAAATGCTGAATTACACAAGAATGATATTTTCTCCGGTCTGAATAGAAACAGCAATTAGAGAGAGTGGTGTAGAAAAGCGTTGTTCCCCAAGCTTGCGAATGGCAGTTCTTTTATTCACACAGTGTTTCATTCGACTGGATTTGGTACTAAATGTAAAATCCTCTAGGTACAGATTGCAGTATTCTCAGTAGCATGTCCTGCACCTACAAATATTCCCTTATGAAGTAGATCGACCAGGGGTGGGGAACCCGTGGCCTCGAGGCCACACGTGGCCCGCCAGCTCCCCAGGTGCGGCCCCTCGACTGAGTCCAGACTTCACGGAACAGACCCCTTTATTGCTGCCTTCGATACAAGTTCCCTGCCGGATGGGAAAAGCAGTTTTGCAAGGCAACTGTTCTCATTAAAGATTGTTCAAAATAGGAAACAAACAGACATGAGAATAACTTGGGAGACCTGAGTATAACTTGGGAGACCTGAGTATTCATAAGTGTGTTGAATACTATTTTCTGTAAATAAATTACTCACTTTTTTCCCCTTTTTTAAAAAGCAAAGCCAGTGGTTGTCAACACAACTCCAGTGCGGATGTCAGTGCCGATCGTCTCAGCTCAGGCTGTCAAACAAGTGAGTATCACCTAACTTCTCAGTTTCTCCCAATCAGACAGTTGACTTTTTAAATTGAAAGTTAAGATTTAGGTATCAGAGCTTCCTACTGAATTGACCAGCTGTAAAATTGATTTTTGTGATCATGGATACATTTCCTTTATTTTTAGGTTGTTCCCAAACCAATCACTCCAACGTCACAGATAGTGACCACCAGCCAGCCACAGCAGCGGCTCATCATGCCCGCCACGCCGCTGCCGCAGATCCAGCCCAACCTCACCAACCTGCCGCCGGGCACTGTCCTGGCGCCAGCCCCGGGAACGGGCAACGTGGGTTACGCCGTGCTTCCAGCGCATTACGTTACTCAGGTACGCAAAGAAAATGAACTCACCGAGTTTCGAAAGTGGTAATTGGGTCTGAGATGTCCAGCAGGATCACGTTCTGAACCTGCTCAAAAACATCTGACTTGGTATCAAAATGGCTCTTTCCAGAATTTTGAAATGTTAACCAAAACCTTTGAGTTTATTTCTATGTATCCTTAGCGTTTAGAAATACACAACACAAGTCAGATCTACAAGTCAGACAGTTTGGAGCTGAGAGCAGCTTGGTGGGAGGGCGAGCCTATGGAGAAATAATAAGTTCCAGTTAAAATCAGCAGAGACCAAGTGAATTTAGAGCAGACTGTGACTATAATAAAGCTCTTTCTCACACATGAATATGATCCCACCAACTTGTACTCAGGAAATAAACTCTGAAATCCATTTCCAGGTGTCTTATCATTAGCGATCTGTATTTGTGCTTCTTACCGATCATCCTATTTGAGAGTATGATCCATTGCTGCAAATGTGATCTAAAATTACCTTTCTTTACACGTAGCTACAGCAGTCTTCGTATGTGTCCATAGCAAGCAACTCTAACTTTACCGGAACATCTGGTATCCAGACCCAGGCACGGCTTCCATTCAACGGGTGAGTGTTTTGAAAATATGTAAATTAAGTTGTTGGATCGGCTTAAATATATTAATATATTCCATTAAATATATATATATTCCAAAATGCATGCTATTTGATTTTTTTCCCCTTAAAACCATGTGTGCATGCCTCTAAAGTACTTTTTAGTTTGAAATAGTTCAAACAGAAACGTTTTTACAGAAATAGTAGAAGAACCCCCAAATACCCGTGACTCAGATTCACCAATTTTGCCAAGCTTGGTTACTATTCTCTCCCATTCTGAAGATGTTTTCCAAATGATGATGTTAACTATTTTTAAATTGTTAATGTTAGGTCCTTGGTTTTTGTTGTTGTTGTCTGTTGATCTGTCAATTACTCAGATCAGCGTGGAACAGCGCTGAGTTAACCACCCAGAAATGGTCCACGCCAGCCACCATACTCCACACCCTCTCCCCTCACTGGTGGGAGCCCAAGAAGTTTTGAGGAGATTTCAGGTTTTGTTTTCTCAGGAGGAAGAGTATTTATGGAGTGCTCTTTAGGAGCTGTTGATAACTTCTTTTTAAAAAGGCTCATTTCATG
The DNA here is from genome assembly GCA_963574885.1 of Lepilemur ruficaudatus. Classification (NCBI taxonomy): domain Eukaryota; kingdom Metazoa; phylum Chordata; class Mammalia; order Primates; family Lepilemuridae; genus Lepilemur; species Lepilemur ruficaudatus. Next base: position 35,598 of record CAUYRT010012536.1, read on the forward strand.
CCATGGCTCCCTACCTCTCTCTACATGCTACAACTTGCCTTTGAACTTAATACAGATGAAACGAAAAAGCAAACTTCTATTAGGGATGGATGCATTTGTTTAAAGCTTTATTTTTGGAGGAATTTATAGGTTGGGGACTTTCCTAATTTTTTTTCTAAACACTGTTAATCGATTAAAGCGTGCATGGTTTTTTTTGTGTCCATGTAGTATAATCCCGTCAGAGTCTGCCAGTCGGCCCAGGAAGCCCTGTAATTGTACGAAGTCTCTGTGTTTGAAACTGTAAGTGTTTTTGCTACTGTTAGCTCATGTGATATAATTAGAACTGCTCTTAAAATCAAAGGGAGCTAACAAAGGGAGTTAAATTCTTAGCAGAGCAATTTCGTATGTCTCAGTAATATAAATAAACATACAAGTGAATGCCTATATAGGGCACGGTAAAAATGCTCTTTCATTTGTTCAAAAAGAAGTAATTTTAGTCTTTACATGAGTCACTGGAGTCGGGAATATGGACATAGCAGCATGAGACAGGCGTGGTTTCTGCCCTTAATAATGTCAGCATGGTCTTATTTGTGACCTTTGTATTTGGCCTCCTGAGTGAGGTGATACTTTGGGTAGTTTTAAATATAATTGCATGATTAATGTGCTTATTAGCATTAAACAAAAAGACTTTACATGAAACAGTTAAATGAGAAACATTGGTCTGATTGGGGCTTAAAATCCAAAGAAGCACTATTGAGCTCAGTGAGCAGTTTCCACTATTAGAATATAGTCAATGATTTTCCTTTTTCAGGATTTTGAAATAACTTATTTTGGGGGGCACATAAAAGCACATAGTTCTTGTATTAAGGGCTGTTATTAGTTGGACTAAGTTTTTAGGCCAAAATTCTAGGACTTGGTGACTTAAATTTTGAGCCTTAATATGTGGTTAACAGTATATGTTAAGGCTGGGCACGGTGGCTCACACCTGTAATCCAGCACTCTGGTAGGCCGAGGCAGGCGGATCGTTTGAGGTCAGGAGTTTGAGACCAGCCTGAGCAAGAGCGAGACCCCATCTCTACTAAAAACAGAAAGAAATTAGCTGGACAACTAAAAATTATATTTAAAAAATTAGCCAGGCATGGTGGCACATGCCTGTAGTCCCAGCTACTCAGGAGGCTGAGACAGGAGGATTGCTTGAGTCCAGGAGTTTGAGGTTGCTGTGAGCTAGGCTGACGCCACGACACTCTAGCCCGGGCAACAGAGTGAGACTCTGTCTCAAAAAAAACGAAAAAACGAAAAAAACAAAAAACAGTATATGTTAAGAGTGTAACTAGGTAGCTCTGAGTACATTTCTGAAATGCTTGACCACAGATGTCATGCATATATTAATATATATTCATATGTAATCGATGATTAATAGTTTTGTTTAATGATGACTTTTTACCTTATGTTGATTTTTACCTCCAGATATTGTGATTGCTTTGCAAACGGTGAATTTTGCAACAACTGCAATTGTACTAATTGTTATAACAATTTGGAACATGAAAATGAGAGGCAAAAAGCAATAAAGGTGATTATTTTTTATTTCATTTAACTGACAAAAATCTTGTTTCACCTGTTTTTTGAATAACTCAATTGTCTTACAGTGAACAATACTGATTCCCTCTGCAGTTTAGATTTTAATCTACCGCGATTTAACTTTAATTGATATCTGACCTGTTTCGGTAGGCATGCCTTGACAGAAATCCAGAGGCCTTTAAGCCTAAGATAGGGAAAGGAAAGGAGGGAGAATCAGACCGACGTCACAGCAAAGGATGCAACTGCAAACGATCGGGGTGTCTCAAAAACTACTGTGAATGCTACGAGGTGAGCTGCTGGCCGGGGAAATAATCTAACCGTCTTTTGGAAGCAGTTTCAGAAAGGACGTACCACAAAAACGTACTTGAAAATTGCTGTTGCCATTTGAAAATGTGGGTCCAAAGGCCCTTGTTTGAGGAAGGCTGGAGCAGGGCTGTGAGGACGCTCCCGCAGGCTGGCCACCGCAGCTTGCAGTCTCACTAGGTGGCGTGCCACGTCCTAACTCCTTGGTCATACCCAGAAGTATGCAAATCAGAGCACTAGTGTATGGATTTTCATAAAAATACTAACGTGAAAGTGGACTGGAAACCCTAGACAGTGGTTTTTAACTGAGGGGCAGCACTACCTGCCAGTCTCCGTGAACTTTTCATAAACATATGTGGATACAAAAATAGCCTTAGCCAGGCGCAGTGGCCCATGCCTGTAATCCCAGCACTCTGGGAGGCTGAGGTAGGAGGATCGCTCAAGGTCAGGAGTTCGAAACCAGCCTGAGCCAGAGCGAGACCCGTCTCTACAAAACAATGGGAAAATTAGCCGAGTGTGGTGGTGTGCGCCTGTAGTCCCAGCTAGTGGGGAGGCTGAGGCAGGAGGAGCACTTGAGCCCAGGAGTTTGAGTTTCTGCCTCATGAGCTTCTGTTAGGCATTATTAGTCTCTTTCTTATGGTTCTGAAAATGTAACCTAAATTACCATTATTTGTGTGTCTCCCTTCCCCCAAGGTCAGGGGATTTTATCTCTTCTAGATGCTTATTAAGTGTTGCTTTAGTTAGATTCCCAGACAAGTTCACAGCAACCCAGTTAACCCAAATATATATCCATTTATTCCTTTGGTATATGGAATTTATTGGTGTTTTATAAATGTATTCATAATGTGGTCCATTTATCTTGATAGATGCTATAGAGAGAAAGGATGGTAGTTTCGTTTATTTATATTGACAATGGGTTCACTGAAGAAAATCCAGCTGATAAAAAATACTCAAATCCATAGGAGTCAAGGAAATGTAAATTAAAGAACAATGAGATCTCACAATATGTCCCCTTGTCAGATTAGAAAATATTAAAAGGAGTTATAATATCCATTGTCGGAAGGAATGTGGGAAAGCCTTCCTTTATACGTTGCTGATGAGATGTGAGCTGTTACGTACAGCCTTTTGAAAAAGCACTCTGGCCACATCTCCTAAAATATACATACCCTTTGACCAGTTAGCCCGATTCTAGAAATCTAGGTCAGAAATAAAAGCATAATACATACAAACAAAGTCTTCCTATGCACATTTGTGCTACGCAAGAACTGGAAACAAACACCCATCAATGGGGAAATGAATGCCCAGTGAAATGTAGGACATCACGCCAGGGATTAATACCCAGCCATGAAACGGGATGAATTCAGGCGATGCCAGATGCCTTGGGAGGGGTTCTGTGAGCTGTGTAAGAAAAGTAGGTATGTGATTTTGTAAAACAAACTGAAAAATGAAAGAGAGTTCTGTATTGTTAGTATATGTACCTAAGTCTATGATTTTATTTTAACATATTTTTACATGAAAGGTCATAATTTAATGTGGGTTACTGAAGGGTCTAAGGAATCTGAAGAGGGCGTTCAAAGAGCGAGGTTGCCATAATAAAGATAGCATCTGTGAGCTCCCTGTAATGTGAAACCGTGTCTAGGTTTGCATAAACGGGAGGCCACCCCCGTGTCGATGGTGATTTGGTTGCGGTGGTTGGATTCTGAATGACCCTTTAAAAATATATTTTAATGTGCCATTCATATTCTTTATGAAGAACATATGTTTTCATATCTGGAGGAAAATCTATATCAATACTTGGGAAACTGACATGGAAGGACTCAAACACCATGTAGAGCCGCACTCAGGTTTGGGATCACCTGCCCCCTGCACATGCGTGGTTAGCCCGTTTAGTGTTTGTCAGCAGGAGACGCTTCCATCTAACCCTGCGCCAGTTGAGCAGGGAATGCTGTTATCTGTCGATTTCGTTGCGGAATCTACTTATAGTAATGATCTTTGGTTTTGACGTGGAAACTTTTCTTTTGTAAATCTTTTAGGCAAAAATAATGTGTTCCTCCATATGCAAATGTATTGGCTGTAAGAATTTTGAAGAAAGCCCAGAAAGAAAGACATTGATGCACTTAGCAGATGCAGCTGAAGTCAGGGTCCAGCAGCAAACAGCAGCAAAGACTAAGTTATCCTCCCAAATCTCGGATTTGCTCACCAGGCCGACACCGGCTTTGAATAGCGGGGGAGGAAAGTAAGTCAATATTTCTCTCTCTTTTTATAGTATTCCTCTAATATTCTCAAATATTTTTGGTAAAGTTGCTCTTGGGGGGACAAATTTGAATTCATACTTCTGGTTGTTGCAAACCTGATTTTTTGCATTTTCTTTCCATCTTTAGTTACTTCTCATAAAGGAATTTAAAGGTCACAGAGAAACCACTGTCAAACACGTTGTGCAATTCTAAAATGCACAGTGATGTGTTAGTTCACTGTGCTTAACTTAATTGGATCTCTCCCTGCTAAGATGAAGTTAATACGTAATTTGGGAACTCCGTAAGAAAACCAAAGTTTTCATACCTTTTGCTGATCTTATAATTATTAATATTTTTGCACTTTCTTACCTTCTCTTGCCTTTTCCAAGTACTTTTCCCACCCTGCTGGACCACCCATCACACTATAATATTGTAGTTCCTGTTTGAGATCTCTTTCACTGGACTACTGAGCTGTGGAGTGGAAAATCTCGACCGTTAAGTCGAGCAGACCTGAGTTTAAATCCTGTCTGTGCTGCCTCGTAGTTTGTGAATCAGACAAGCGCTTCATCTCTCTGAGCCTCAGTTTTTTTAGCCTTAAAATAGCCCTGACCAGGTGTCTGTGAAGAACAAAGCATTTTTATCCCCGGCATTTGTCAGGGCCTGATGCAACAGAGTTCGCAGTTTGGACTTGGATTTGTATCAGAAAGTTTGTTAGAGGTCAGTCGGAGGAATTATTAAATGGAATGAGCCCTGCGAATGGTTTATTATATAAAATGCGTAAGTTGAAGATCCATTACTTAGAAAAGTAAGGCTTTTTTTGTACAAAATATGTCAGATACTAGTTCCAAAGAACTCTTACAACTGGAATATAATCAGCAAATGGTTCTTGACTGAATAAAGGAGAAATAGGCAGACACCTTAATAAGGGTTATAACATAGGATCCTTTCAGGTCTTTTAATGATCCTTTAGATTATTAAATCTACATTTAAATCTACATCTACATTTAGGGAGACTAAAGATATTGCTACAGTAAAATATTTACAATTAATTTTTAAACCTGGGAAAATGTTTATGATATGAAGTGAAAAAGAATACAAAATGGTATACCATAATCAAAACCTGTGAAAGTTATGCCAGCATTTTAACAAGCTTTTGTTTCAAGTAACAAGCCTTGAATTCTTTTTCTTTCCTTTTACTTTTCTATAGTTTTCAAGTATTTTGTAATGAGCACTTTCATAGTATCATCAATGTTACTGCAGTATGAACATTATTGTAATATGAATATTTTCTAATTTAAAGTGCTCATTTGTACATTGAAGATTTCTGTACACCTGCATGGCAGCCTGAATTCTCAATTACTTTCTCTTGTCGTAGTGGGCCTTAAGTTCAGACTTGATTTGTTTATCCTTACAGTGTACCGTTATTAATGACTGCTTACAAGTTGTTGAATTAGTAGTTAGATTAGGTTGCTTGATTTAATCTCTTACAGGCTTTAAGTCTTGACTTGGCTACAATATAGCAAGCCTAAGGATGGATTGCTCTAATTTCATAGGAAATAGTTCAGGTCTTTGTGAATGCAACTCTGTGTATAGAACAATATTTGGTTTCCCCATTGTTTTGTTTGTTGTGATGGAACAATGCAGAATTTTGGTATGTTTTTCTTGTCTGCTTTTTCCAAACAGTATCAGCAACTATGGTAAGGTGCTGTGTTTTCAGTGTTGCCCCAGAGATAGCTCCTTCAGTTCCCAGTATTATTCATTCATCCGTTCAGCAAATATGCGTGCAGTGTCTCTGTGTGTCAGGCACTGTTCCAGGCACTGGAGAAGAGAGCAGTGAACAAAACAGAGACTGCACTGGTGGGACTTACATCCATGAATTTGGAGAACTCTAACTTTAGAAATATCCAGTGTACATGCAGAATCACATCTTCTAGTTAACCAGATAAACTGGTCTAGGTAACATGTCACATATTTTATGGTAAACGTTATAGTTCCTGAACACTATGTTAAAAATAATCTCCGTAATAAAACCACATCTAACTTTTGAAAGCTCTTTAGGATGTGCTCATGCTCCTGGTGTAAATTATGATGCTCCTTTTGCCGGTGAATCATGAAAGTGTAAACAGCGATTTCCAGATGAAAAAGTGTTACCCACTTGGGTTGTTATTCATCACTGTCATCATCTCTTTCTCTTTGTGTCTCAAAAATCCTTTCAGATTGCCATTTACCTTTGTAACTAAGGAAGTAGCTGAAGCCACGTGTAACTGCCTCCTTGCCCAGGCAGAGCAGGCGGACAAGAAGGGGAAGTCAAAGGCGGCCGCTGAACGGATGATACTGGAGGAATTCGGACGATGTCTGATGAGTGTCATCAACTCCGCAGGAAAAGCAAAAAGTGACCCTTGCACCATGAATTGCTAACTCTTGGCACAAAGGACTGATGAATGGAACTGCACAGAAAATTGAAGGTGCAGGGACATGTGATTTTCTGGAAGATAGTTTAGCAATTACTGTATTTTAATTAAGTCCTTGTTATAAGAGACCTGAAATTATAATATTGAAAGAGAAAAAATTTTAAAGAGGAAATTGGTATGTTTTAAATCTTAGTCAAATCTGCTTATGCCCCTTCTAAACTGAATTTTTCTTTATTATATAGATTTTTAATTTGGTTTCCTAACATTTAGATGTTCTGTCCTTCTGATTCTATTGACAAAGAACATTTATAAATTACTGTAATTTATAATGTATGGTGTTGTATGACTTTGTTCAGGAACAAAAGCCAAAGCAGCAGTGGTTACTACCCAATCATTCCTTAGGACTCGATCTAGAATATATCCAGGTAGAATGTCTAACATAAGCGAATTCTTACGAAACATATTCAGATGATGTATTGCATTTAGAAAAGCACTATCTTTTAAAGAAAAATCAGCGTTTTAGCTTGGATCTTGGAATAATATCCTGTTGTCACTTTGGGAATGTCAGAAGGAGAAACCATCCCCAGGTACACTTTTAAAATAAAAAAAAAATTTTTTTAAAAACATATAAAATATGAAGGGACAGTAAATAACTCTCAGAGGATGGACAGTCTATGTCTGTCATAAGGAGTGGCTAACAAATGCTCTGGGATGTCTCATTCATTTTCTTTCAAAGAGATGGTATGTACTTGAAATGATAAATTGTCAAAGTGATTACTGGGTACTATTAAAATGAGAGGTGTGTATAAGTAGAAGTAAACCTATTATTAGGTAGTGATAATATAGAACATAATGATCAAGTATAAAATTTGGCCTAGATGAAGAAATAAAGAATATTGAAGCTGTGAGAGATGAATCGGAGAAGGATTTTTCAACTATACAAATAGTTCTCCTTGTAGACTTTTGAACTAAGAGGTTTCAAACCAACAGGTGACTCTTCCTTGATTTCCTGAATTGGGCCTCCTAACAAAGCTTTCAAAATTACAGCGGGAAAAATTCTTTTTATAAGGGAAGTGTGGCATTATTTTTAGCCAGTGATTTGGTAAGCTGCAGGTATGAGTGTTTCTCTATGATTACTAAAATAATCTAAATCATTTTCAGTAATTCAAAAACTCTATGAATTTAAGAGCCTATTATAATAGGACTCTTGATTTTATGACAACAGAAAACCATGTTGGAATCCAGGCATTTTGTTAGGTACCTTAATCCTCAGTAATTATTAGTATATGATTCTTACGTTTCCTACAAGGACTCTCTAGTTGTATGTATTAAGTGTGTATATATGTTCATATGAACATGCAAGATATAGGCAACAAGAATTAAGTAATCCAAAAGAGGATTCTGTTACTCATTAAAGTATCTTCCTTTTGAAATTTGGATTTATAAAATTATAGTGCAGTAACTTTAAATGTAGATAGTGCAAACATTCTTAGCACTTCAATCTAATGTTTAATTAAAATTTGTATAAATGTAAATTAGTGTAAGGATAAAATATCTAATCAAGTTATTTTTCAAAAGATTGCAATAAGTTTTTGGTCTAAACCTAAACTTTGTTCATTTTGTACATATTCTGTGTTAATCCTAATTGCACCTTTGTGATGTGTATTTATATACAGTGTGCAGAAAATGTTTGTGAAATTTCGATTACAATTGTAGATTATGTATGATGGCATTGCTTAAGAATGTTTTGCTTGTAAAAATTTGAAGGTGCAATCAAATGCTACTAGTTTTTCTGATTTCCAAGAAGCTATCTAAAATATTAAGCCTTTTCCTTCCTGTGCAGTCCTTACTAAACAACTTTTTGTATTTAGGCATTTGCATCAAATTGCTGAACAAGATGAATAGCCACATTAATTCAACGATTTTAAAAGACTATTTGGGGAGGGTTGGGTATATAATTTTTTAGCTCTATTTACATCCCAAAGTAGAAAGATTAAATTTATATTTACTAGAGCTATTCAAAGAATACACTTTTCTATATTGTAAAAACAGGACAGCAAAGTAAATCATACAGAAAATAAACATTTATACTGTTCTATAAAAAAAGGTTTTGCATTTTTTCTTTAGTCTAATAACACCACTTTTAATCATTTAACATGCAAGAAACCTATTAAATTATCTGATTTTCAAGTAAATTTGACATTTCTTCTGAGAACACACAGCTAAAAAATTCTACCATTTTGCCCGATTATCATGAACATAAATTGCTTTGGAATGAAAATATAGGTGTTCTTTCTTTTCCCACTGTTTAAGAGAAGAAAATCTTTCTTTTCTTTTAATGTGTGATGTTCTTATGAAGACCTTTCCTAGTTTCCTTTTCTCTAAAGAACTAAAAACAACCTGTAGGTCTTATCTCCAGACTCTGAAACTGAACCTTAATGTTATAGGGACTCCAGCAAGCAGAGCAGTGATGGGGGCGGTGGGAGCCTGCTGCTTTAATCTCCCCATTTTTTCATATTGAACAACTGCCATTTTCTCAGTCTTATGTAAAATGTGAATAAAAATACCTGTAGAAAAGTTTTCTATTTTTATTGTTCTGTAACACAATAGTTAAGAAAATGAATGCTTGTTATGTAAATGAAACTTCAAACCAGCGCCTCCAGCCCTAACTTTGATCATCTTGCATTCCTCATCAGCATTTACATAGGAGTTCGGGTATGGTCACCCACAGCAGAACTAAAGAGTCTTGACTACTGGAGTTATTTTCTGTTGCTACAAATTATTTAAGGTTTGTTTTCTTCTTGTTGGGGGTTCTTTAATGCACATTTTATGATTATCTGTAGACAAAGTGTGAGCTTTTTTTCCTCCAAGTGATTTTATAAGACAAAAGCTGTAAAGGCTTTTTAAAACAAATGTCTTTCTAAATGGCAAATTTTATGAAAATATTTAAAACATTCAAAACATTCTTAGTTTCTATTCAAAAGCAATAAGAAAACAAGTATATTTAGGGTACTGTTTATTAAGGTCATAGGGACTTTACTGTAACTCTATTATAATATAAGCAAATGAAATCTGGCAATATATAAAATGAATACATGACCAAGTGGGATTTATCCCAGTAATAAAAGATTGATAGTTTTAAAAAAATGAATTTAATTCACTGTATCAGCACAAAAGAAAAACTAAATGATTATCTCAAAAGTTGCAGGAAATGATTTTGCCATTATATGAAATACTGAATCGTATGCTTTAAAGGGGGGTAAATACTATGGTATGTCAATTATTTTCAAAATTTTTTCCTCCAAAAGGTGCAAAGTATCTGACAAAATTGGCTCACTTATGATTCAAAAAACAAATAAGCAACTCTTGAGCAACCTATTAATAAATCTGATAAACAGCATTTACAGTAAAGCCTCTAGTTAACATCATACAAATGGTGAAGAATGAGTTTTCCCTCTAAGACAGGGAAAGAGGCACTTGTATTCAACACTGTATTAGAGGTCGCTGCAATAAAGCAAGGGGGGAAAAAGTTCCATAGATTGGAAATGAATAAATAAAACTATATTTGTAGGTGATGCGATTCCTTATATAGAAAACCATGTGAAAGAAAACTACTGGAAAAAATGAGTTTAGCAAGGTTAAACTCGTAGACTCAACATTTAACTACTAGAATCAATGAGTCACTTTGCCAAAAGTTTCGGGGACAGTTCATTATGAGGCAAACATGCACTTGCCGGATGACCCCCATTGCATAGATACAGCACATTTTTATTTATCCATTCATCAGGCGACATTTAGGTTTTTTTCCCACTTTTTGGCTCTATGCTGCTATGCGGTTCCTGTAAAACTATTTGTGTGGATATGTTTTCATTTCTCTAGGTATGCCCAGGAGTGGAATTGCTGGCTCGCAGGTAAGTGTTTAACCTTCTGAAGAATGTGCCAGGCTATTTTCCAAAGCATCTGCATGATCTGCACAATTTAACATTCCCACCAACAGTGTATGAGAGTCCCAATTTCTCCACATTCTTGCTACGACTTAATCTACCTCCCTGTAGCTGTCCTAGTGGGTGTGAAGTGACATCTCATTGTGGTTTATATTTGCATTTCCTGGATGGCTGATGTGAACATATAGTCATGTGTCTTATGGCCATTTGTATATATTTCCTTTGGAGAAAAAGTCTATTCAAATTCTTTACCCGTTTAAAAAATTTGGTTATTTGTCCTTTATTGAGTTATGAATTCTTTCTATTTATGATTTGCATTTAATAGATTGTCTTTCACTTTCTTGATGGTATCCCTTCAAAGCACAAGTTTTAATTTTTTTTTTTTTGAAGATGGAGTCTCACTCTGTTGCCTGGGCTAGAGTGCCGTGGCATCAGCCTAGCTCACAGCAACCTCAGACTCCTGGGCTCAAGCGATCCTCCTGCCTCAGCCTCCCGAGTAGCTGGGACTACAGGCATGAGCCACCATACCTGGCTAAATTTTTGATAATATCGTTTGTAGAGTCAGGGGTGGGGAGTCTCAGTGTTGCCCAGGTTGGTTTCAAACTCCTGGCCTCATGGAATCCTCCTGCCTCGGCCTCCCAAAGTACTAGGATTACAGGCGTGAACTATCATCCCCAGCTGGCATTACCTCCTAAATTTACATTTTGACTCATTTTGAGTTCATTATTTTGCATGTGGATATCCAGTTGTCCCAGCACTATTTATTGGAAAGTAGGAAGGATAAATGTTTAAAGGGAACATTTTTCTTTGAAGAAAATAAAGTGGGCCGGGCGTGGTGGCTCATGCCTATAATCCTAGCACTCTGGGAGGCCGAGGTGGGCGGATCACTCAAGCTCAGGAGTTCGAGACCAGCCTGAGCAAGAGTGAGACCCCGTCTCTACTAAAAATAGAAAGAAATTAGCTGGACAACTAAAAATAGATAGAAAAAAAGCAGCCAGGCATGGTGGCACATGCCTGTAGTCCCAGCTACTGGGGAGGCTGAGGCAGGAGGATGGCTTGAGCCCAGGAGTTTGAGGTTGCTGTGAGCCAGGCTGATGCCACGGCACTCTAGCCCAGGCAACACAGTGAGACTCTGTCTCAAATAATAATAATAATAATAATGCAAAATACTAATTTGTGCAAACACAGACGACGTTAGTACTTAAGTCAAACGCAACACCAAGGAACAGTTGACACTACAGATGGGAGCCTTGCTTTACACAAAGATCAGGTAGAAAACTTGGGTTTATATAAACAATAAGTTAGAAGTGGTGATTTACACACAGGCTTCCTTTAAATAAGATTTATTCTGGCATATTTAAACTCAACTCTATTTGCAAACAAAACGGAAACCACAATATGCAGACTTCTCAACAATAGGTTTTGAAAAACTGTAGTACAACTGCTTACGTTTCAAAAGAAAAACCTTTGTTTGAGGTAGAATAAACATATCAAAATACACTTTTTAAGAGGAATTTCAATATCCTTTTACTGAACCATTCTTATAATTCTACATTTGCATATTAGGATTAACTATGTGAACATTTATTCAATGACAACAAGGAGCAGATGCGTCACAAACACAGGTGAATAATGTGTTGTCTCTTCTTCCATCCATTGAAATGCTTCCATCTGTGAAAGTGTATGTACCTCTGTTTCTCTATTTTATCTTTTCAAATGTGGGTGTATGAGTGAATGCAGAAATTTGTCCTTAGCATGCTTCCATCTTCAGATTATTTAAGCTTCTCCTAAATTTCTGAAAAAATCCATTATACAATAGGCAACTTTTTTCATATGCATTGTCTCAACTGACCATCTGTTTCCAATTTATATTATGTGGTGTGATATTCCATTATTCACTCAATACTGAATATGTGTTTCATTATTTTAGCCTCCTTGCAAACGCGAGTAGACTTTGGAAAGAGAGGTTGAATTGAAGGCTTCTCCCTATTTTCCGCTGAGCACTGGGCTCCTCCAACAGGAGTCAGGTAAGTATCCACCTTTTTATTCTAAAGTAATATTTTGAAGTCCAGGGACAACAAATAGCGAAAATCACATCACCCACGTTCTTCCTAGATGGCACCGTGCAGCGTGCCTGCAGCACAGGGAACCATCTCACGGCTCATGTACTTTCCCTTCTGCCTGGCAAAGCGTAAATACTTCTATTTTAGGGTACCCTGGGACAAGGAGATTTTTGCAGGATTTGGTATTTTGCTTTAGCCTAGTTTTCAAACCACAACTTAATTTTCATATTTAAGTAAAAATTATATTCAAGCTTTTACAGGTATCCTGTGAACATTCTTAAGAATTGTAAACCAAAGCTCTTTTAGGAAATGTAGGCTGTTCATAACAGCAGTCAATGTTTTGGTGACTCGTAGCTGTTATTCTTGTTTTTAAAGCAGACTGAACAGGTTAAAAGTACATCCGGTCATATTACTCAGTCTTAGAGTAGTAAGTTCAAAGATAACACCTCGCGGAAAGCCAGTTCCCACTCACTTACTGCTTTCTGCATTTTAGAAAACTTATAAAGGCTGCAAGACATACCAGAGTATGAGATTTTATGATATGCATAATTAGAAATTCTAATAAGTCAGAATTACAAACTTGCCCACTGTGCAGAATGGTCAATTTATAAAATACGGGAAATTGAACTTTAAAAAAAATGTTGACTAAGTAGTCTTAATAAAAGTGTTAATATATTTAGGTCTCTCATTGGAATGGATATCCATCATTACATAGCAAATGCCTGAATTTATTAGTATTAGCAAAACTTGAACACTTGTAATCCTGTAAGGACGACCAATGCTTCCTTGGTAAAGTTTCCATCTCAGTTCTTTCTGAATGATGTTTTAAAGGGTACTGAGCTACATCTTCAGCTCTGATACTTAAGAAACATTTTATTATATCTTTTAGCAACTTGACAAAGTGATTGATAGCACACACTTCTCCATCAAAGAGATGCACATCTAAATCTGCAAAAAGGTAAACACTCCCAGAAAGCTCACATAATATTTTCTGTTGAAGATATTCCCTCTGCTTAGGAACTAGTTCAAAAGTTGCCATTCTTGAATGGGTTCGTACAACTTGCTCACAGATGTTTACGACCCAATAGAGACTTTCTGAAGGGAAATGCAAACCATTCCTCTTTTTAACACATAACAGGGACCCGATTTTAGAGGCTTTGAGGTCCGATGCATACAGTGCGGCGATGCAGTCCTCACAAGTTAGGAGAGCGGATAACTTGTTTGCAATGCAACCAGCGTGACAGATGAGATTTCGCCTGTGATCCGACAGGTCTAGCAGCGCCTCGCTTAGCGAACAATCAGACCAGTCTTGGCAAATGCCCTCTTTGTGGAAGGGAGTCTTTGTAGCGCTGACACCATGCTGACGCTGAATTGTCCAAAGGGCCAAGTCTTTCCTTCGAGTGACTGAAATGTCGAAGATGCTGACTTCACTCAGATAAGCTTCCTCTTGAGACCTGTATCTGGTCTGCAAATTATGGTAAGCTCTCTGGAAGGCCATGCAGGCGGGGCTGGAACTGGTTAGTGAAACCTGCCTAAGCATCTTCAGAAATAATTCCAGATGATCTTGGCTGAATTTGTAAGTCAGAAGATACGGAAAAGGCAGGACCTTTGGGAAGACGTAATTTTCGTAGAGCCATTTTAAGCTCTCGGCGTTAAGTAAAAACCCCAGGAATCCTAGTTTTTGCTTACCTTTGATGATCCGATTATTGCTACTGTCAGATAATGTGACAAAGATAGTCTTGGCTTCAGTTAACACCTGACTGATCCTACCGTAAGTTTCAGGCAACAGAGGCCCTTTAAGTCCCTTTCCGTAACAATTCCTACTATTAAAAATGTCAAAGAGATTGGTGATTAAGCGCAAAAAATGGATGGTGCCGATGCAGTTTTGGAAGGGCGTCAGGCCCAGCACCAGCAAGCATTCCAGAGCTCTGGCTGCACCCTCACTGAAGAGCTGGGCAGCACAGTTCGTTTTCAGTACGTGATTCTTCAAACAGGCAAGTTTGCTTGGGATCCTTTCCATACTCGATAATTCCTGTTCCTGCAGCGCCACTAACTCCACGAGGTGCTGCCAGTATGCGGTGCCACTGAGAAAATGAATGCTCTGACAATTCTGGAACGTGTTTCTTATCAGCCTCAGCAAGTGGCAGGAGTCAAAGAAGTACGCGATCCGCTGGCTGGACGACGAGGGATGCTGGAAGGTGCACTTCATGCCATCCCCGTCCATGTGGATGCCCAAGGCCTTTGCCAGCTGCACACCGTGCGCTGTGGCGTCGGAGGTGACCGCCAGGACCGTGATCCCTATGTCGCTCAGTTTGCCGATGGTCAGACGGAGCAGCTGAGCTTGCAAACGTCCGGATGCTCTGTTTACAAAAAAATAACCGAGGGGTGTCCTCCAGTGACCACAAATGCCCACTGCCATCAACAAGATAGTTTCTGAGGCGAGGGGTGTCTCATCAGCATCGAGTTTTCCAAGACCGAAGTCCATGAACCCTTGCCAGCTGCAACTGCTGGGATCCCACTGCAGCTGCTGCCTGAGAGAGACGCCTTTTATTATCAGTGAACAGTACTGGTACAGCTGGTCTCCGTTCTCGACTCTTCGTTGAAGGAAAGAAAACACGTTGCTATCGAAACCTGGACTGGGTTGGCATTTGGATAGCCACCTAGAATACACAGAAAGCGAAAAGTATAAAACTTAAATGAAGAAATAAAAAGATTAGAAAGATAAAAGGGAAAATGCCTTAAATGGTACTAAAGTAGTCTCACATCCTGTAGAAAATGTAAGCTCAAGTAGCCAAATTCTACGTTTCCAAGCATGTATTCATATAGTTATAATAAAATAGTAAAATAATGTAGAAACTTAGAATCACGAAGTTGTAGTATTTTAAATTTCTCATTTATTCTTTAAAAAGTCCACAAACCAACTATGCAGTTTGTTTCAATTGATCTTTTTATGTAGATCATAAACCAACCTCACCTGTAAATTCACTGAAATGAGAAAATTTACTGAACGGGAAGGAACTTTTGAGAACATCTAGTACATCTACCTCGTTTGACGGATTGGGAAACTGGGACAGAGGGAGAGGTTAAGCCAGTGGTCCCCAGCCTTTTTGGCACCAGGGACCGGGGTTCCACGGAAGGCAATTTTTCCACGGATGGAAGTCGGGGGATAGGGGAGGTGGAGTCCAGGCAGTGATGCCAGCGATGGGGACCAGCTGTCAATACGCTGGCCCGCCGCTCCCCTCCTAAGTTTCATGGAAGAGGATTCTTCCACGTGGCGGGGTCGTGGCAGCAGGGGGCAGCGGCTGGTCCCTAACAGGGTAAAGCCATTTGGCCCATATGGTACTATCAGTCATGAGCAAATGGGAAGCCCAGCTCTCCTGATGTCCCGGGGTTCGGTGCTCTCCTCACTCTACAGCATCACAGTCAGGGACATTTAAGGCGTCAGCACCTGTTTGCCCCCATAAGCCCACCTGCCCTGATGTCTCGGCAGTTCTTTCCCAGTATCCCTGCCATCCTCAGACTGCTGATTATTCTTTCTGTTGTTATTAGTGTCTGTGTTCACAATTCTTCTGACTTCTACTTAGGGATCAGGGAAGGAAACAGCCACATTTAGTAACCATCTGGAACAAGATTCAATGGGCCAGGGATGGTGGCGTGCACCTACAGTCTCAGCCACTCAGGAGGATGAGGTGGGAGGATTGCTTTAGGCCAGGAGTTTGAGTCTAGCCTGGGCAACAGAGTGAGACTCCATCCCTCACAAAACAAAAATTTAAACAAATGATAAAGAACATAAATATAGTAAGATTAAATGGATCCTGAAGGAGAGACTGAGGTGTGTTCATCAGTGACTGATGTATACTTTTATAACTCAAATGTCTTTTTTGAGTTAAATTTCTGATTTTTTGGGCTATAATCTAGGCAGCCAAGGTTTCTTCCTGGACAGCTAAGTGACTAGAGAGTCTCACTCTTTAAAAAAAAAAAAAAAAATTCTGTAAAACCAGTGGTAAAAACAGTAAAAATTAAGTATTAAAGTTGTAAGACATTACTAGAAAGTCATGTGTTATTTGCTTCACACTAAGAGAATTATAAATGTATCTATATATTTTGACCACAAATCCTAAAAAATTATTAAGCAAAATCTGGTCCCTGGACAACCTACATTGGCATCAACTGCAGGGCTTATGAAAAACGTACATTTTATGCTTTGCCCACACCAACGATATCTATCCAGAACTGTTCTAGATTTTCTAGGTTAGCCAGATATTAAAACTGCTGAAGTGTACTAGAAATTCCAATATTCCAGGATTCAAATTTTATCACCCAGAGTGTCTCTGGTATCTGGGAGATGCAAACATTTTGTCAGACTATGTGTCTTCATTTTTTTGGTGAAATATTGCAGTTACGATAATACGCAAATACCACCTAGAAGTTTTTAAAAAATTGAAAATGGACTAACAAATCAGAGCATGAGTATATTAATAGCCTTAATGTATAAAAGGCAGTGAAAGAGTATATTTATTTAGCATCTAAAATATGATTCACTTACGTTCTGAGGATGGAAGAATGAGGCAACTTAAGAATCTTTCTTACGTAATCATAGACGTTGCTGCCGCACAAGTAGAGTGTACACGCAAACTGTTTCATTTCCATGGAGTACTCGTCCGTTTCTCTCCAATTACACAACTCCCACTTAAAATCTGTTAAAATAAATATATTCGTTCTCTGTGATAAAATGTTAATAATAACATTTTCAAGTACAGATCATAGCATTTGGATATAAAATTTACTGAGCATCAAAATTCAAATACACATGCAGTCACATTTTAACTGAGTTTGTTGGGAGGTTGACAGCCATTTACAGCTCCCACACCAAATTCCTGGTGGTCATCTTAAATCATTTCACTGGGGAGAAGGAAGAAAAAAGTTTCAACCTGAATCAGGTTTTACTATATTCACTGGCAGCCTGAGTAGAGATTTTTAGAGGAACAGGGAAAAAAATGAAATAACTATATAAATTAAGTCTCTGGATTATGAGGACGTTTATTTATTTTGTTCTCTGGTTACTATTTATCTGAGAGTGAAAATTAGATATGAGAAACATTTCTAGGGATAGGGTACTATTCAAATTGGTAGACCATTGCCTACCACTGAGAAGAAAAAAAAATCCAGTGTTCCTGGTGGGAGCTCCTACTTATTACCTCTATTCCCTTAAAGAAGGATGGTCCTTAAAGAAACACAAAACATACTCCTCCTTCAGAGATACCTACTTGTTTCTGGAAACAGGACATCTTTCTCTTTTCCCAGAATGTAAGCCCAGATATCTGCTGCCTTCATCAAAGAGTAAGCTGGCAATTCTTTCTTTGCCCCTTTTGAAATATCCCAGTTCACAAAGAGGACTGGGTAGTCTTTCCATAGATTTATATATCTACTCTATAGTACATATTTTTTAAAAATGTGGAGATACATACAATTTCCAAGTTCAGAGAAATTTTGCAAATTATCTAGTTCAACTCCACTGCAAAAAGACTTTGGTAATAAATTACATAGCAGTTAAAATTGTTTACCAGTAGCATGGGTAAGAGGTAGTATAAAAAGAGGACAGAATACAAAATTGTATAAACCATACGATCTCATCTCTGATTAGCGGGATTATGCATTATTTTTATCACTTAAATATTTCTTTGCTTTTCCTATGATAACCATGTTACTTTTATAATTGGGAAACCATAAAAAAAATTTTAGCAATTACTTTTCATTCTTCTTGCTCATG
The DNA here is from genome assembly GCA_963574885.1 of Lepilemur ruficaudatus. Classification (NCBI taxonomy): domain Eukaryota; kingdom Metazoa; phylum Chordata; class Mammalia; order Primates; family Lepilemuridae; genus Lepilemur; species Lepilemur ruficaudatus. The sequence continues at coordinate 53,880 of CAUYRT010012536.1, forward strand.
CTACAGAGAATTTTCACTTTCCAGATGAAAGCATGTTTCACAGGCAACAGCAAAGTATATATTTAAAGGTATTTCAGAAAAATAGGTATTTTGGAAATATTTCAGGTTACTAGGAGAAATACCTGAAAATTGAGCTCGTAGAAGACACTCTGTCTCTTCAGAAAGTAGGTTCTTGTCTACAAGTGCATCAATTAATCGTAAGCCCTTTCTTTTCTTGATCATCCTGTAGTTTTTTACAGAGGTAAGTCTTTTTTGGGTCACTTGTAACATCTGTTGCACCTCAGCCAGTTTCTCTGCACCTGCTGTCAAAGGTGTCTTTAAACTATAGTTATGGTCCTCAGTAGCAACCTCTTCAGAATTATCTGGAAGAGGTTGTTTTAGGATTTTTTGTCTCGCTTTACCTTTAAGGTGTACACCTGGAGGAACCTAGGACAGAAATATAAAATCAAGTTTATTTTAGAAATCATCAGGTTAGATTATCTGTAAAAATATTACTAAATACAAAGCACTCACCTGGTTGCTATGGATAGTTATGAAAGAAAAGGTCATCATCTATGAATTTTTAAAAATATATAGTGTATAGCTGCAGTCCCTGACCCCGGTACCAGTCTGTGGCTTGTTAGGAACCGGGCCACACAGCAGGAGGGTGGGGGGCAGGCAGTCAGGCCAGCGTCATCTGCATTTACAGCCGCTCCCTGTCGTTGGCATCACTGCCTAAGGCATAGGATTCTCATAGGCGCTCCAACCCTACTGTAAACTGAGCATGGGAGGGATCCAGGTTGGGTTCATATGAGACTCCAATGCCTGATGATCTGATGTGGAGCCCAGGGTGATGCCAGTGCTGGCAAGAGACTGAAAATACAGATGATCGCTAGTAAAGATAGAATGTGCCTGAATCATCCCAAAACCATCCCCCCCCCAACCCCCAGGGAAAAATTGTCTTCCGTGAAACCAGTCCCTGCTACCAAAAATGTTGGGGACCGCTGGTCTATAGGACAATGTAAATAGCGGGGTTTTGAGGATCTGTACAGAAGTATTAATATGATGTTGAAAGTTTCTGAAATGATTAAAGTACTAGAGAAAGGTGGTAATAATTTGAGAAGGCTTCATGGAAGTGAGTCTTGAGTTGTTCTTCGAAGGTACAATACCATGATGTAATGGAGAAAACAGGGAAATTATCTGCACAGAAAAGAAGGCATGTGGACAGAGCATGGCTTTGGAATGAAGACTGACGTGGGTTTGAATCCTGACTCTCTCACTCATTAGCTGTCACGTACGCTTTACGAGCCCTTATGTCCTCATCTGTAAAATGTGGGTAATAATACAATGTTGTTTTGAGGATACAATAAAATAGTTTATATAAATCTCCTAATACAAGGCCTAGACTATTGTAGGTCTTGATAAATAAATTGATTTTACACAAAAGCATGAAAGCAGGTAAATTTATCACAGAAATAGTGAGTAAATGTGGTTTGAAAAGAAAATCCAGGGCAGTTAAAAATTCAGAAATCAATTAACAGGAAGCTCTTGGAACTTAAGAGTTTGACTTTGACACTAACTACATACTTCTGAATAGGGGAATGAGACAAACCAATACTGAAAGAAGGAGACTTATGAATAAGAGGAAGGCAAGGCTAATAACCAGGATAGAACAGTCAGGTGACTATTAGGGACTCTGCAGAAAGCCGTGTATAAGAGTTGTGGTTAAGGGGTAAAGCATAAAATAAAAATCAGAAGAAACGTAAGAATGTCACACCAATGCTAGTGACTTACTCATAGAAATCTCCTATTTTCTGTATACTTCTTCCTACATCAATCTAATTATTAGGTATTTTTTGGTCAAGACCAATAACATTATCAGTAGGAGCCAAAAAGGGTAGATAATTTCAAAGTATTATGAAAGCTGTCTCATAGTTAAGAAAAAGCTTGAATTCTAAGGCCGTTTATATCTACTAGTTGATTTCTGCAATTAATTAGTAATGTTTTTACACATGTCTAGACAAATGATTTGCATTTATATGCTTTTTTAAAAGCTCCAGAAAAGATGCTAATATTTTTTTTTTAAAAAAAAACTAATTTTCAAAGCATTTAAAATTATTAGATTTAAGACTCTTGATTTTCTGTCTGTAGATTTTAGCTATAATGTGAACTATTTTCATTTTGAAAGGCCCTGTAAAATTTACTTCTGTTTACACCTACATTTAAGTACCTTGTATAGAGAAACAGAAGGGACAGCTCCTTTTTTCAGCTTTCTTCTTATGCCATAGGACTCAAAGTCATTTTCTTGAAAATGTTTGGAACACAGTATAGCACCTGGTCCTGGAATCCAAATCTTTCTGCTTCTGGGGTCCACACGATTAACAGCACTGATCCATTTTGAGCGCTGTATGGTATCAACTGGAAATCTGTAGCAATCATATTAAAGGTCCATTAACACAAAAATGCAGATAGCGACCACTCAAAGCAAACGAAAAAACATAGAGAAAATAACTACTTGGATCTCACTCATAAAGCATTGAAAAAGAAGTTAATTCCCTGGTGGTCTAGAAATTAAAAAAAAGAAGTTGGAGGCTTAAAAGTGTTGAAAAGGGAGTACAGATGAAGGAGGGATTGCTTACACATGAGTGGGAGACTTAGCTAGAGGCCAGATCACAAAGGGACTTACATACTAATAAGCTATGAATTCGATCCACCCTTTAGGTCAGCGGTCATGATAGGGAAGTGCACTCACTCCACGGAAGAGCATCTGTTGAGACTCAAACATCAGGATTTGTTTGTGCCCCATTCTTTGTTGTGTTTTACAATATATACTACTACAATACTTCATGTGTGTAATTCAATAATCACTATACACATATCAGGGGCATATACTCAAACTGTTTTATGATGAGAGCTCCATGATCAAAAACTTTGAAGACAGCTGCTTTAAGCAGTGGCAAGTTGACTAATTTTCTCCTTCCCATATTACCGTTTTGCTGACCCACACTACTGATCCATATTACCATGTTGCTAGGACTAACACAATAGTATTCTAACTCCTTTTCCTGTCGTTATGCTCTGCTTACAACTTCCTAGCTGTCAGGATGACAAAGATGACTCCTTCCCGTTCATGGACATGTGTTCGTTCAGCGCACGTGCGTAATAACACAGAGGGAACGTAATTCAGGTGGGAAAGGATGTTTGAGGAAAAGGCTTCACAGAGGGGCCTGCATCCTGTCTTAAAGACGGAAGAGCCCCAAGGGGTTAAAACCCTTCTTTCAAGGAAGCAGTATGATAAAATTTGCATTTTAGAAAAATGGCTTCCAGGAAATCTGGAAAACGCAATGAAGGGGTAAGAAGTCAGGCTGGAGGAACCACAGCAGACGATCCAGGTGGGGAAGGATTTCAAGGAGCAGTAGTAATACCATTAAAAGTTAAAAACAGGTCCAAGAAGGACTAAAGTGCTTGGCAAGATTCCTGGTGACCCTTTGTCAGTGCTGTTTCGTTAGAGCAGGGCTGGCAGCTGTCTGGCTACCGTAGGCTGAAAAACCAACGGGACTTAAGGAAGTAGGTATGTGCTCCTGTTTGGAGGAGCCCTATTATAAAGCGAAAGAGATTATGTTTTAAAAATATATCAATGAAAGACTACAACAGGCCTACATACATAGTGCAAATTCATTAACCTGGCATCTAAATTTTTAAAATAATTTATCTTCAAAGCACTTTTCCACTCCTCTACATTGTATCTGTACTTTCCATCTCTTCTCATTTTTCCTCGCTATTCCTAAAGTGCTACTCTTCTCCTACCCCCGTTTCCACCCATAAAGCTCTTTTTGATCTTCCCATGAAAGTGCTTTCTCATCATTTAACTCAATACATCTCATTAATAGCTTCATAGGCTACCTCTTTTTGAAGTCCATCTATTTATGTCTATGAGGAACTATTTTGTTCACTTTACTGTTTCCCTGTATGTCTATTTTTTTTTTTTTTTTTTGAGACAGGGTCTCACTCTGTCACTCAGGCTGAAGTGCAGTGGCATGATCTAGACCTCACTGCAGTCTCAAACTCTGGGGCTCAAGCGATCCTCCTGCCTCAGCCTCCCAAGTAGCTGAGACTACAGGTGGGTGCCACCACTCCGGCTAATCTTTTTATTTTTTGTACAGACGTATCTCGCTGTGAATTGACCAAGGCTGGTCTTGAACTCCTGGCCTCAAGTGATCCTCGCCCTCGGCCTCCCAAAGTGCTGGGATTACAGGCGTGAGCGACCGCGCCCAGGCTGCTTCCCCTAAGACTTGAGCCTTGATTTTAATGACCTACATAAGTGTGGGCCACAGATGTGAGTTCAGGTAAGACTGGTTTGAAATTCTGGCCCACACTTGAGCCAAAGGCAATCTCCTTGCCATGGCCAAATCCAGTCAACAGCGGACCGGCCTTGTCGAGCTTGGCTAACAGCAGTCACCACCTTGCAATGTTACGCAGTACAGGCGAAAACCGGTCCTTATTCACACTCATGAAGATGCCACGCACTCTAATGGAAGCTCACGCCTCCAACAGGTCTCCTAAACTGCCCTCCCTTCTGCTCTCTTCAATTTAAATAACAAGGGCACCAAAAGAAAGCAGGGCTCCTTCACAGTAACTCTCTTTAAAGGCCTTTAGGCACTAGAACTCCGGGAGGCCCAGGCGGGAGGATGGCTTGAGGCCAGAAGTTCAAGGCCAGCCTGAGCAACATAGTAAGACCCCAACAAAGACAAAAATTAGCCAGGCGTGGTGGCTGTGCCTGGAGTCCCAGCTACTCGGGAGGCCGAGGCAGGAGGATCGCTTGAGCCCTGGAGTGTGAGGTTGCTGTGAGCTGTGATGAGGCCACTGCACTACAGCCCGGGCGACAGAGCGAGACCTGTCTCAAAAAAAAAAAAAAAAAAAAGGCCATCAGGCACGTGGCAGGCAGCAAGAACCAGCAACTTGGAGGTAAACAGTGAGCAGGAAAAAACCTCAACTCTCAGGAAGCGCCCCAATCCCGCCCCCACGCCACGCACGTCACGTCACGGCGCGACGCCCCGCCCTGTCCCGCCGGCCCGCAATCCGCGCCCGGCACCGCGAGGAGTGCGATGGCACCGGGCTGCTCTCACACGCACTGGTGAAAGGAGACGCCGCGCTCCCGGCTCAGCACAGTGTCGCGCGTGTTGCAGCCCACGGCAGAGCAACTCCGGGTCATCTTCTTCTCACGTGGGGCTCCGCCTTCGGGCTTCCCGCGACGGCATCAATCACGAGCAATTTGGCTCCGCCCGTTGACGCGGCGGCGACCTTTATTTGTCACGTGAGGCGGGCTCTGGCGGCGCGGCACTTCCGCCCACCCTCTGCGCGGGCGCCGCAGCCAATCACAGGCCACGTCCTGTCACGGCAGCCAATCGGAAAGGCCAGCGTCAGTAAGACGCGCCCTGGGCCGCTCCCCCGTCTCCATTGGAGGATGGATGGTGGGTTTTGTCATGGCCGGCTTTTTGCTCCTGTTTTCCCTGGTTCTGGTTTAATCCGGCGCCATCGTGCCTCTGGTAGGGGCCGTGCCTGAGAATGCGGAGCAGAGAGGCAGGACCAAAGTCGAGACGAGCCCAGGAACACGCCGGTAGGTCTCCGGGTGTGATCTCTGAGGCCGAGCGGAGGGAGGGAGATGGGAGAGGGGTAAACGCGCCGCCCTGGGAAGGTGGAGGACAAAGCAGAGCCGGAAAGAAATGGTTTGCTGAGATGCGTTTTTGTCTTGCAGCTTTCTGCAGCAGAGATGACGCGGGGGCTCGTGGCCTGGCTGGCGGGAGGCGTGGGAGTCCAGAGGATGGAGAGAGAGTGATAGGAAACGCCGCCCTTTTCTGAGACACACTTTGCTGCATGGGGATTAAGAGGGAAATCAGGTAAGGTCCTTGGGAAGCTTGCGGCCTCCTGGGAACTCGTCAAAAGCAATATTCGGTGCCCGAGAGAAGGGGCAGGGAAGTGGTTTGGTCGGGAATGGGGCATTTCAGGAGTGAGAAGCGCTTGGAACAATGTTTTAAGTTAAGCTCCTCGTGTTTAAGTTATGAGATCACAGTTTTCTTAGAAGAAAGAAAACGAGCCAAGGCAAGGCATAGTTTTTATTTATCTTTGAGAAAGAGAGAACATTAGCATAGTCAGTGTCTTTTTTTCTCTCCTGCGTAACGTTGGAAGTCTTCTATAGAAAACAGCGAGGTGTCCATCTCCAGGCTTAAATTGAGAAGAAGAAAGCAGAGAAGTGTTTTAAACTTTCGTTTCTTTGTCTAGCTCGTAGAAATGATTCCAAATTTCCATGTCTAACATGTATTCCTTGTTATTCTTCTTTGTGTTTATTTTGTGCAGGTTCCAGTCAAAAAGATTCCTATCAAGGTATTACTTACACCTGTTTTCCGTCATAACTTGTATGTTAACTGTGTGAAATTAACAGGTTTTGTTTATGTTCTTAAAAGTCACAGCATAAGGATTGTCCGTGAACTTTGGAAAAATTGGTGACTGGGGGATTTGGCGGGCGCAGATGCTTGCTTGGCTGTAAGGTGTGTGCAGAGGAGTAGGAACTGGATTTAAATACTGTCGGTTGAACACTAATTAGTGCCTTTTCCTAGTACTCAACCAGTTAAGACCTGAATAAGGCTAAATAGAAATAACGCTATTGTTTTCTATATTATCTTTAAGGAAAGAATTGGTTGCCTTACATTTTTGTAACAGTCTTATTCAGTTTTTTTTTTGTTTGTTTGTTTGTTTGTTTTGAGACAGAGTCTTGCTCTGTTGCCCAGGCTTAAGTGTGGTGGCCTGATCATAGCTCACTGCAACCTCAAACTCCTGAGCTCAAGCAATTCTCCTTTCTCAGCCTCTTGAATAGCTGGGACTACAGACTTGGGTCACTGTGCCTGGCTAGTTTTTGAATTTTTTTGTAGAAATGGGGTTTTGCTATGTTGCCCAGGCAGGTGTGCAACTCCTGACCTCAAGTAATCTACCCACCTCAGCCTCTCAAAATGTTGGGATTGTAGGTATGAGCCACCACATCTGGCCTCAGATATAGTTCTTAAATCATACAACTAAGCAGTGTCCTGGTCAGTGACTTTTGGTATATGCAGAGTTGTACAACCATCACCACAATCAATTTTAAAACATTTTTGTCACTCCAGACAGAAACCCCACTCTTATTTGCAACTCCCCCACCACCACCACTTGTCAGGAAGCTGAGGAATCACTAATTTACTTTCTGTGTGGACTTGCCTGTTTGTACATGTCATATAGGTAGAATCGTAAATAAATGTGTGGTCTTTGTGACAGGCTTCTTAACTTAGAATGTTTTCAGGGTTCATCCATGTTGCAGCATGTATCAGCACTTTATTGCTGAATCATGTTCATTGTATGTGTTTACCAAATTTGATTTATCCATTCATCAGTTGGTGCACATTTGGATTGTTTCCAAATTTTTTTGGCTGTTATGAACATTAGTACACAAGTTTTTAGACATTCAGTTTCATTTCTCTTGATAATATACCTAAGAGTAGAATTGCTGAGTCACATGATAACTATGTTTAACACGTTAACTGACCTGTGAGTTGTATTTAACTCAGCTAGTTTTGAACCCAGGGCCCTGTGAAGCTGTTTTCTTTCCGGCTTAATTGGATTCCAACTATTGTGGCTCTCCTAAAGATGAAACAAAGTGATTCTCACATTATCTTGACAACATTCTTCTAATGATGAATTGTAAATGAGTTACTGAAAACTGCTTTTATCAGAACAGACATACTTAAATGGTATAGACCAATTAAATGAAACAACTAGCTTCCTTTACAGAAGGCACACAAAGCGTCATTGCTGTGGATATTCTTAATGTACTTCTGAATGGGGAAATAATCCTTTATAGATGAAACCTTTTTTTTTAGTTGTATTTGTATATCTTTACATTTGCTTATAACTTACATGCTTTTTTGTTTTTGCTTTGTTTGTTTTACTGGTGACACTGAAGTTCTCAATTTGATCATTTTGTTATATGTTTGCTGCTTCTAGTAACTTCATATCCAGTGATTAAACATTTTCACTGCTGTTCACATAATGAACCGTTGTGATTATTGAATACTTAATGAGGATATGTAAGCTGAGTGTTATTTGCAAAAGGCATTGACCATCACTAAAAGTAATTTAAAAGAAAGTATCTTTTTTCAGGAATTACGCTCTCAGAGATATTGGGAAAAGATTCATGGATCTTGGAAGATAATTACTCAAAACATGCAGGGAAGGTAGTAAGTATATCTTTCGGTTTTAAACGTATTCCTAGAACTACAGCAGTGAGTTGGAATTAGAAGATGGTCCAATGGATTTATAAAGGCTTTGATGAAATCCAGTTACCTATTTTATGGTATATAATCTCATTAATTGGCCACATGGGAAAGAATAATAGTTAATAGTTTTTTTTTTTTTTTTGAGACAGAGTCTCTGTTGCCCGAGCTAGAGTGCCGTGGCATCAGCCTAGCTCACAGCAACCTCAAACTCCTGGGCTCAAGCAATCCTTCTGCCTCAGCCTCCCGAGTAGCTGGGACTACAGGCATGTGCCACCATGCCCGGCTAATATTTTCTATATATTTTTAGTTG
>CAUYRT010012537.1:0-17252 GCA_963574885.1 Lepilemur ruficaudatus
ATAGGGCTACTTGGAGAAATGGTTAACTCCAGGATTAAGATACGAAGTAAACAAGAGGATCTTGGGACATTTTTCACGTGTCTGAAAGCAGAAGTTATGAAAAATAAATGTTTGCATCAAATGACACAAAAGTTAATCTGAAGGGGCTTTCCACTGGCTAAAGGTGAGATAATTTGAGTATAAAAAATGACCACAAGAAATTGAAACACAGCACCCATGAAGTTCTTAACTATATTAAACCTGAAAAGTAACTAGTCACCGTTGGCAGTTGCTAGGACACCAGCTCATTATTCTAAACTGATAATTAAAGGAAAAGAAATCAAGCTTCTATCCTGCTTTTTGTAAATAGACTATATTTCAGAAGCACCGAATAGTTTCTTATAGGGAAACCACAGTTAATAAATACAGAAAAATTATCTAATTTGAAAATCACTGTTTTTCAACCACAAAAAGTGGGGCAACAAGTGTCTCCAGATGTAAGCAATAGGAAGTACATAGTATCACCCAAGACGTATTTTTCCCAAAAATTAAACAACAAAAATAAGGCTTTTAGATCTAACTACTAGTTTATAATAAAATAAAAAAGGAAAATAAAAGGAATAGAGAAAGATGTTAAAGAGACACAACATTACCATCAGCCAAATCCAGAATATGGGAAATTCTATGAAATAAATGACTCTGTTTTTCTCCCACAAATAAATAGTATGAACCAAAAAAATAAATAAATAAAATAAAGAGGATTAACTATTACAGTTGTATTACAGGGTATCCCAAAAGTTGCCACACATAGGGAAAATGGGAAATTATAGCTAACTGTATCTTCATTTACAAAATATTCGTTACAAAACTTTACAAAATTTTTCCTTTATATGAAGATTTTTGGGACACCCTGTGTTATATACCACTGTTATAGTTAAAATACAAGGATAGGTTGAAAGGACATTTTAAGACAAATGAAGACTATTGAATGTAGACTAAACAGTAGATAACACATAAGAAATTATTAGATTTGTTGAGTATAATAATGATATTGTGGTTGTTCATTTTAAAGAGTCCTTATCTGTTATTGATGCGTACGGAAGTATTTAAAGGTGTCTATATCTTGTTTGCTTTAAACTATTATAGAAAAATAAATCAGGGAGAATAGCTGAAACAAGACTGGCTGCAGTTAATCATTGTTGGAGCCAGGTGATTAGTGCCTGGAAGTTCATTATACGGTCGCTCTATTTTGTGTACGTTTGAAATTTTCCATGAAAAGATTTTAAAAATTAAAAATAATTTTTCATAAATGCATTCAACTAACTCTTACTGAGCCCTGCTCCTGTGTCAGGTCCTGTGCTAGAATTCCATATAAAAAGATGAGTAACCTGTGGCTTCTAACCGCAAGGCCCATATGCTGGAGTACAGGAATCCAAGATGCGAAAAGATCGTCACCTTACACATGCAAGCCAGTGAGAGTTTCCACAGGGAGGACTTTGGTACACTATGCATTCCTTTTTTGTTTGTTTTTAAGACAGAGTCTTGCTCTGTCACCCTGGCTAGCATGCCGGGGCCTCATCTTAGCTCACTGCAAACCTCCAACTCCTAGGCTCAAGCAATCCTCCCACTTCCACCTCCTAGAGCGCTAGGATTACAGCCCCACCCTGTACATTCCTTCTGACATCCCACTTGAGGCTGTCCTTCCCACTCTCAAAGAGTTTCAGCCATGAGCCTCCTACTGTTCATGAAAATACTGTCTGAAATCCAAAGTTAGTCAAGCATGGGAGGCCATGTACGGGCCACAGCAGTGAGTGGTGGGCAAGACAACGTTCCCCAAAGCGATTCATCACAGCTTCCGCACTGTCGCTCAGAGACGGAGCGGCTCCTCCAAAGGACGTTTGGAGAACACCAGGCTGTAATGGCAGCTGGTGGGTGGGCGTCCTGGGCTGGTGCTTGACTATTAGGTGGATTGGATAAGCAAGCCATCAGCAACACGTCTCGACTGATCAAATGAGAAAGTGATTCACTGTGAATCAGCCAAGTGAAAGTCTCTGACACACCCTGTGGTGGAAAACTCACATTCACCAGCACAGTCACTGTGTTCATTAACAGAAGCTACCATTTCCTAAGCACATAGGATGTGCTGGGCTTTATGGCGTGTGCTTTGTTTGTGTGATCTCATTCAGTGTCCGTGACAAATTTGCTAGCATTTAACCCCCATTTTACAGATAAGAAAATTGAGACTCAGAGAAGTAACTTGCCCCAGTGGCACTTAGGAACTTTTTATAAATCAATCAAAAAACAATTTTTTTTTAATTTCAGGATATTATGAGGGTACAAATGTTATAGGTTACATATATTTCCTTTGCCCTGCCTGAGTCAGAGCTAAATTTTAAAACAACGTGCAGGTCAAATAAAGCACACATCTGTGAGCTAGTTCAGCCTCCTAGTTTCCAGCTTAAGACCTCTGCTCTACTCCACACTACTGCCAAATGAACCTCTTACTGAAGCCAATTCCCGATTCCCCATCTAAAAAGTCATAGCTTCTAGAGAATGAAACACAAGCCAACTCTCTTCCATTCTTCACATGATACGGAATGACCAATTCATACTTGGAAATATACATTTCTTGGGCAAGTACTGTATACACCAAACACATACATGTGGGTGTGTATATACACATATACATAAATTCTTCGTGTACAGCTATAAAATATATGTAAAAGTTGAGAAAATTTTATAAGGTCATTGAGTACAATTGCAATGTCAGCTTTGTCCACCTTACAAAAATTTTCAAACATACTTGAAGTTTGGTAGAGTTTTTATTAATGGTTCTTTTAAATACTCTTCTAAAAATAGGTCAAGCAGATGGTTTTAAAAAATCAAACAGTATAAAACTGTGTACTATGTACAACATTAGTAATACAAATAGTAGTTAATAATTATTAAGCACAAATTATGCCAGAACTGTTCCGAGCACTTTTTAGGCATTGATTCATATAATCCTCAGGACATCCCTATAGGTAGGTCCTATTATTATAATACTGTCTTTTAACAGATGAAGTGGGAGCACAGAAACTTTAAGTGACTTTCCTGAGTTCACATAGCTGAAATGAGTTTCCTTCCTACTTCCAACCACCCTCCCTCATCTACCGGTCCCTCTCCCCAAAACAAGCACTGTGACCAATTTCTTGTGAGTGTTCTGGAAGTATTCTATGCACACTCAAGCATTGTTTTTGATGAGAGGAGTAAAGGTATGGGAAAGTATAGAGAACGATATAACCAACACCTATGTACTCACCATCTACAATTAACAAGAGTGAATATTTAATTATATTTGAGCCAGATTATATTTAAATTTTTTAAAGGACCGAATACCATTAAAATCTCCCTTTTAAGCTCTTTCCAATTCCATCTCCCCTTTCCAGACAACTGTTATCTTTAAGTTGAGCATCTTCTAATCCTTATTTTTATTCTAGATCTGTGTAACATCCATAAACAACGTATAGTATTGTTTCGTGTATTTTTATCTGCTTAAAGTACCTTGCTGCAACATCCGTTTTTCCTTGACATTATTTTTGAAGATCTATTCATGTTTACACGTACTGATCTCATCCATTTATCATCACTGCTGTTCAGTATTCTATAAAAATCATATTTTATTTATCCATACTCCTACTTTGATGTGAATATGTCAATATACTTTGAAAATTTTTTTGAGGTAAAACTCACACAACATAAAATTCACCATTTTAACCATTTTAAAGTGCACAGTTTTAAAGAGGACTAATTTAAAACAAATTGAAGACCTCTCAGTTGAAATATGATGAGCATACCAGGACAGATCAGGAGATACCAGGAGATACCTGACTTTTCTTTCCTTCAAAGTTATCTATTCAAACTCCCCAAGCCCAAATATGTCACATTCACATTGAGTCATCTATTGATTTATTTCTTCTGCTTTGCACAAGTCTCACCTACCTTTGCAAAGTTTAAATGGATCTATAAGTCTGGATTGGCTTATCTGGCCAAAGAGTGGCATAGCTCTGTCTTAATCAGTTCAGTCTGCCAAAACAAAATACCATAGATTGGGTGGATTAAACAGCAGAAGTTTGTTTCTTACAGTTCTCTGGAGGCTGAAAGTCTGAGATCAGGGAGCAAGCATGGCAGGGTTCTAATGAGGGCTCTCTCCCCATCTTACAGACTGCCACCTTCTTGATGTGTCTCTGTGACCAGAGAAGCCTCTGATCTCTCTTCCTCTTCTGATAAGAGGATCCAATTCCTACCAGATCAGGGCCCCAGCCTTATAAACTCATTTAGCCTTAACTACATCCATCAAGGCCCTATATCCAAATACTATCACACTGGGGGTTAGGATTTCCACATATGAATTTGTGGGGGCAGAACACAAACATTCAGCCCATGGCACTCTCTATAAATGTAAGTTTTTGTAGCTAAACCCAAAAGGTATGCAAACCCACTGGCCATGGATGAGAATTATGGGAATGAGTTAAATGTCCACAAAGTATGGAAATTCTGCACCTGGACACAGGTATGGATCCAGAGAAGCCAAGCCATCACTCCCTATTTCAGGCCCAGGAAGTAAATCAAACATTAGCATCTGGGACAAAAAATCTCTGCCTCTCTACTTGTTTGTGAAAACTGCCTCTCATAAATAAGAGATCAAACCTTGTACAGCCTGAGCTGGGCCAGCCAGGAAGGGAACATAGTGCATTATAAACCCTCCAAGAGAAGAGTGAAGGCTGCACAGCTCCCTGGAGCAAAACCATGACGATGAAGGAAGACCCTGAACCACCCAAGAGCCTGAGGAATGCGCTACCCAGAGGCCGCTCCACCAACAGGAAAGGATCATACAATTAAGTTCAATAACCAATTTGACCAAAGAGATTCCTGAATTGACCACCTGTCTAACTATAAACCCAGGTTCGCTTCCTCTCTGCTTCACTACAGCAGGTGATTGTATGGTACAGACAAAGGAACTAGTTTTGGGGTTATTGTACACCTGAGTTCAACTCCACTTGCATCATTTACAAATTACCTATACAATACACCTTGGCAGGGAATTTCGAATCTACTTTCCAGGGATCTGGAATTTACTTTCCAGATCTATAAAAAAAGGAATAATCATGTAGTTCTCTTAGGGTCCATTGGAAAGAAGATGTTGAGTGTTTACTGTGTTCCAGGAGGTGTACTAAACTTACGTAACCTTGACAACAACCAAACAGGTACTATTTTTACCCCATACTACAGACAAGGAAACTGAGTCGTAGAGAAGCTGAGTCGCTTGCCTGCCCAAGGTCACATAGCTAGTGAGAGGAGGATGGGGTAGAGCAAGTGACATTTAGCTTTTCCAGGCACTGGGGAGGCTCTCAATAAATGCTTCCCCTCACCCTATTTTATTCTCACTAACACTAATAAATTTTGGGTTGAGGCAGTCCAGACCCCTTTAAAATGTAAATATTTTAAGTAGGACAACACGTAGCACATCAAACCATTCCAGCCATGAAATCCAATTAGCTTAGCATCTTGTTTTCCAAACTTCCCTGAAGATAAAAGTCACTTGGGGTACTAGATGTCTCTCCACACTTCCCAGGACCCTGGAGAGTCTGAAGCAGTGTCTTGGGCCTGGGAATTTGCATTTTTAATAGGCATCTCAGGTGATTTTGATGCTCAGGTAGCTAGGGAAACTGGCATGTTCACCTCCGCCGTCCAACAGGTCTGTTTAACAGGGAAGCCTCACTCACAGGCTGCATGTTAAGTCGTTCAGCTATGCTCCCCCTAGAGCCTGGCTGCTTTTGCATGTTTTCTGAATGAAGATTAAGAAAATGAGTCAGGGCTAAGTGAAGAATGAGAGGGGTCACTGCTGGGAAGGTGAAACTTTTTTTTTTTTTCCTGAAGAGAGATGTTTCCAAGGAAAATTCCAATCCTTTGCAGGCATTAAGTAGGAAATATGAAAACTTTCTGCAGATACACACGCACACACAGTATCTCTGTAGTTTGCTGAGAACATGTCTGGAAAAGGTACAGAGAGAACAAAAGAGAAAGAAGAGGATGTGTGAGTAGTGTAGATTCTCAGCAGCCATTTGCCAACTCTAAGGCCACAGCCATAAAATGCAGCCTAATGTTAAGTTTGCAAAAGCATAATCCAAATATTTCTAATGTCATTTCAATATGAGTTTGATTTCTGTGTTTTTTAATATAGAGTGACAAATTTGTCCTCTTTGCAATATTTGACTGCAGTTAGTATTAAAATGAGTGCTTATTCCCAAGAATGCTTGAGTGGCTTAGGTTCTGGGATTCGGAGGGACACAAGACCAGGATAGACTCTCATTTGTGATAAACCAAGAAACGAATATATAACCTTCATCCAACCACCAAGTCCTTAAGTAGTGGCGTCGGACTAACCTCAGTTAGAATTCTGTTTCTGTTTGTCTGCTACTTAGCAAACAATTTGGGGAAATTCCTAAACTTTCTGAGCCCTGAGCTTCTTCCCTAAAATGGAGACAGTGATAATAATAATATCATTCATGTTTTTTGTGGGGATTAACTAAGAGGAGTCTAGGCATTCAAAAAATGTCCCCTTTGTCTTTTACTACAACTGCCCTCCACACCAGGTTGGTCTCTGGACTCTTTCACTTTCTGCTTATTTGTGAGATCCGGAGGGACAGGGGTCATGTCTGTGGTTTGTTTTTTTTTTTTTCCCATCATTGCATCCTCAGTGCCCAGTTCAGTGCATGTTAGCCAATACATATTTGTAGGATGGATGACTGAATGAATAAGCATCAGCTTCCTGAAGAACCTGAGCAGCCCTGTGCTTCCACCTGCTCCTTCCCACCACCCTCCTGACTCTATTCCCTTCCCTTCCTGAGGTTAGAGCCATCTGAACAACATCCCGACAGCAGATATTTTTGGCTGAAGATGCTGGGTATTGAGCTCTTTCTCTCTCTCTCCATATGCCTTTATTTCTGTGCTACTAATAGCTTTGTGGATTTTTCCCCCCATAGGATGAATGGCAGCTCTTGGCTGAGAACATCTGAAGTGACCCCGGCGACACGAAGTTATTTTAAACCTGTGATATCTCATCTGTTTAACAGTCAAAGAGGAGCTCCCTCCCAGAAACATATAATAGTCTGATTGTTTGAGGAGCACTAAGTAATGAGCCTTCTCTTCCTTCCCCAAATGTGTCAGACGAGGTCAAAGAGAAAGGGTGATATGTCAAAGAGGAACAGGAAAGCTCAGTTTACAGTTGGCATCAGAAACCCATGACCATGGACCCGAAGACGGAGGCAAAATTAAAAGGAAAGAAATTTGTCTTTATCAATTACCCTATTCCATCTGGCCTTATAACTTCAGCCTTTACTGATCCCCAACCATCTAGGGCTCCCCAACATTTAAGCCTCACTTCATTGCTATATCTCACTCCTACAATGCCCCAGCTTTCATTTTGCTAGTCTGATTTTTTAAATTCACATTTATACGTCAGTTAATGAACTAATGTCCTAACTACCTTGAAAAGCAAATTGCTCTTTCTTTGATAGTTCGTAATGGGTGTTCCACTGGGTGTGTGTTTGTTATTCCTCACCATTCTGTCCCTGGCAACCAGCACCACGCTAGGCATAGGCATATCATAGGTTCTTAATGAATATCTATTGAAATAAAATAATGGAACATTATGCAAAAATAAGGACATACATTAGTTTAGAAGATGAGTAACAGAAACTCAAAATAGCAATGGTTTAAACTAAATAATCTTATTTCTCTTTCATATAAAAGTCTAGAGGTTGGCAGTTCATGGTTGATATGGGGGTTCTCCCTCATAATAAAACAGAGCCAGTAAAAAAAGTAACTTTAGAGGGACCAGTATTTTAGAAGCTGCAAGTACTGTACAATTATTTACTATAGTATGCAAAGTGCAGGCCCTTTAATCAGACAGAATCAAATCCAGGCTCCAGAACTTACTACATGTACAAACTTGGGCAAGGGACTTAACTTCTCCTGGCCTAATGTCTCAGCTGTACGAAGGAGGAGGAAGAGGAGGAGGAAATAGAGGAGGAGGAGGAAGAGAGCTCATAAAAACATGGATGAAGGAAAAGGCCTATGTCTTACAGCCTCCCAAGGAAATTACGACCTCCCTGGCCATCTCTCTGACCTGCTACCCCTGCTTAACCATATCCCTTCTCTCCCACCACTTCCTCTCTCCTACCATGGCTCAGAATTCCCAGCAAAGGGTATCTCTGGAAGTTGGGAAAATCAACAAAATAACAGCAACACAAAGGTTTGGGGAAGGGTTCCCCAAAATCTTTTTATCACATTCACAAAAACATGCCCATAAGGTTGCATAGATTTTATGTGCTTTAAGCAAGACGTGGCACATATTAGGTGACCAGTGTATTTTAGCTTCCTTCTCTTCCGTTTCTCAAAATTAGTGATGTGATTAGATTTATTTTTATAAAAAGCTCTGTTAGAGTTATATCTTCAGATTTAAATCCAGTGTAATCCAAAATCCACTCACTTATTCTCAAGAGCATGACTCTTGATCTTCTATAATACCTTTAAATGAATATGGGATGTTTCTAATTCCTGTGCATTTAGCAGTGAAGAGTTATTTTAATATCATGTTTTAATTATACATCTCTGGAGGGGGTAGTCCCTAGATAAGAATGCCTGAAATACTAAGAGCATTTTTAGTTCCCTATGCCTTGGTTTTATAATCAATAATATAAGGGAAAATATGTCAGCCAGGTTCGGAATTCCTGAACTACACTAATTTAGTCATATCCAGTAGAGGATGGGGGAGAGAGGGCAAAGACCTAAGTCAGAAACATTTAGAGATATTCTTTATTTTGTTATTTTTATTGAAGACAATCCTCCAGGAGTCTTTTCTTCTCCATTTACAATCTGGAGTTGTCATGACCTGCTGCACAGGTCTTAAGCACTGTGGAAATTTCCTTCATTAACTTCGAAATGCCCTCTCCTCTCTCCTTAGTTAGAGCCTCTGTTACCTGAATATCTTTCTTTTGCTTGGCTTACTCCCTTGATTTAGGAGAGCACATTCTCAATACTTTTCAAGAATCAAGGATGCTACAAGATAAATTTAATGAAACCTTGTATGTCTGAGGATTTCTTTTCTTTTTCTTTTTTTGTCAGCCATCAAACTTGATGAGTCATTTGGTTGAGAATAAGATTTTATAATAGGTTGGAAATTATTTTTCATCAGAATTATGAAGACATCCTGCATTGTCTTCTAGATCACGGTGTTTACATTGCAGTGTTATTCTTGAAAAGCCCAGTGTTGTTCCAATTTCACATTCTTTGGGGCAGTTTTTAAATCTTAGAAAGCTTTCATAACCCTCTTTATCACCACTGCTCTAAAAATTCACAAGGAGGTGGAATTTTTCTTCAATCATTGTGTGAACACTCAATGAGCTCTTTTCATTTCAGGCAGATCTGACAGTTTAGAAATTTACTTCTCTCCATTTTGTTCTCTTTTCCTGGCTCTCTAATATTCATATCTTCCTCTCTTATTTTCCCTCTTTTTATCACCTTTGATTTTTTGAGTTATCATCTCAGCTTTATTTTCAAATCTCTATGTTAAAATTCAGTATATATCTTTCCATATTTAATTTCCAAGAGTTCTTGTTTATTCTGTTGCTGTTCCTTTTCTAAAGCATCCTGTTCTTGTTTTATAAATGCAGTGGTCATAGGCTATTATCTCTCTGAGGATAAAAATTGTTGCTTTTGTGGTCCAGGCATTATGTGTTTCCTCTGCATTCCTTGTCCCTGTTTATTTAGGTCACTGACTTTTATATGAGAAGCTGTCCTTAAATGTCCAGCAATCTGAGAATTTCATTTTTATTTAATAGTGAGGCCCTAAAATTATGATTTTTGGAGGGGAAACTTCAAAAATTATATACATTTTTGGTATACAACATGATATTTTCATATCCCTCTCTCTGTCTCTTTCTCTCTCTCTCCCCCCCTTCCTCCCTCCTCCCCCTGCCCCCATAAAATGATGTTTTGATACATTATAGAATGACTAAATCAAACTAATTAACGTATCCATTTAGATGATGGCTGTTGTTAATGGGAAGCTCTATGCTTTTAGACAGGACTTGTCAATCGATGAATTTACGGACTTCACTCTAGTAATAAGGACTTAACTATTTCTTTTGGGTATCCCTAAATACCAGTATGTCAGTAGTTATTATCTCTTCAGGTGGTCAGTTTTTACAAAGATGATGTCTCCATTATCCTGCCTGGGTGGTCCATGTCTGGATGACAATGCTCTGGAAGCTGAGAGAAAAAGAGGAGCTGAAAGTCTCACCATTTAGATATTTTCTTAATGCTTTGCTTTTAGTAGAGCATCCTATTCCAACCTCATCTGAATTTAATATCTGGATCTAGGAACATGCTGGCTGGTCTCCAAGCTGATCCATGATCACTCCAGAGAATAAACTTGCAATCTTGAGAAAATGACTTTGAGGTTTATTACGGGGGAGGAGATCTCATGATTTAAGTTCTTATAAAAACTTCCAATCACTCCTCCTGCTTTCAGTCCTTTCCCATACCCATTTTTTTGAGCCTTTCTGGGCTTCTTTGCTGCAAATAAGCATGCATTTTGTTAGTTTCTCCCCTTCCTCTGATGGGCACCTAGCTTTCATCTTTCTCAGTCTACTAGTTCTGCAGGGTCATTTTCACCCTTTTTCCAGAATTCAAAATTATGTTGACATTTCCTGCCTGCTATTTGTGGCTTCTCAGGTTCTTTTTGTCCTTGAAGGGTTTTTGTTTGTTTGTTTTGGGCTTTGTTTTGTTTTTACTTTTTATCGTTTTATGGTTGTTTTAGAGGGATTCAAGTAGACAAATATAAAGGAATGTGTTCAATCCTCCACACTGAACTCAAGTCCCCTGAGATTTACTTGAAAATAATAGACATCACTATTCTTTATTGGTGATCCAAAACCAAATACTAAGTCTAAGAAGACCCAATACTAGGCTCCAAGATATTGTGAACAAACCTATACCAGAAAGCACATAAAATAATAAAAACAGACCTTGTATAATAAATTGTTACTTAAAATATGCTATTAATATTTAACATTTATAGAATCCCTAAAGATAAAAATTTAGTTTTACTACTATTTTACACATGAGGAAATTGAGATGCAGATGCTCAGGATATCATAGTCAGTAAAAGGTGGGGGTTAACTCCATATTTGCTAACTCCCAATGCTCTGCTATTTCCCCATCACCTCTGCTATGGTCTGAATGTTTATGTCCCTCTGAAATTTGCATGTTGGAACTTAATCTTCAATGTGATAGTTATTAAGAGGTAGGGACTTAAGGGGTGATTAGGTCAAAAGGGTTCCACCCTCGTGAATGGGATCAGTGTCCTTATAAAAAAGGCTTGAGGGAAACTGTTGGCTCCTTCTGCCAGGTAAAAACACATAGAAGGTGCCATCTATGAGGAACAGGCCCTCACTAGACACCAAAACTGCTGGTGTCTTGAGCTTGGATAACAGGCTGAACAGACTAAGACAACCACCCACTATGGAATTTACCTGTGGTAAAAAGAACAAATCTTTGGCTGTGACCTTAGAGATTAAAATTTCTTAGCTCCCCTGAAAAGCCAAACACTCCCCAACAGGCTCCTGTTGGTACTCTCCAAGGTGCTGACTATCATTCCTATTCTAGCACCCTGGACTGCAGGATTCCTCCCTGAACATGTTCTTTTAATACCTAGGTTTCTTTGAGTCAGGCTTTTTAAGTACACCTGTGGTCCTGATGCCTTCCATACTTATTTCTCATCTCCTCTGCTTTGCACCCATGCTACTGGAAGCTTGAAGGTGTTGCAGGAGGAGACAAGGAACCCTAATCCCAACTCTGCCATTAGCTAAGTGACATTAAAGAGGTTGCTGGTTCTCAGTCTCCTTATCTTTAACATGGGAGAAATGGGTTAAATGACCTCTAATATTTCTTCCAGGCCCAAATATATGTGTTTCTACTACTTACATAATTGAGTTGAAAGCCCATCAAAAGGATTCCTTATAAAAATAAATAAGGAAAGCCAGAGCAGTAAAGATTGTTTCTTGATTGAGAAATATTAGACATCAGATCCAGCAAATAAATTGTTGTTAGTTCAAGATGTCCAAGGCAAAAGGATAAACTCCCTTCTCTTTGTTACCATAGTGCCCAAAAGTTATATTATAAGCTTTATAGAGTTTTTTCTTATTCTCCAGTGCCTATGAAAGTTCCTGGCATATACTCAGAGCTCAATTAACGTAATAACACTTTGATGGACTCTAACAGTACTTATCTCACTATGTTGTAATTGTTTTCTGTCTATCTCTTGTATTAGCTGTAAAGAATCTTTGCCAGTTTTTTTAAATTTGAATGCCTAACACGGTAACATGGAAGCTGCCACATTTCAGGTGCATAATAAATACTTACTGAAATTGTGTATGGATTGATGTGTTCATTGCCTTAGACATAATCACCTCTCTTAGAGATGTTAAAATTTGGCACACAAAAATTTTCTGTACCTGCCCCTTTACCTTGCAACTTTTTTTCTGGCTGTTTGCAAGATTAATGGCATTAATGTATAGTGCAGTTAATGGCTCTCCTTAGGAGTTACTCAGCGTCTGACTTGTTTAACCCAGAATGCATCACTTCCCTGAGAATGTCTGACAAATGGAGACTTGAAGCTCAATAAAGGTATGGAGGTTGAAATTATCTTTCACTCTTCACGATCTTTATAGGAAATGGCAGCCTTTTTAAAATCACTTATCCTGGAGTCCATAATCTCACCAGAGATTCAAGCAGAACATAAAAAGTACATTTCATATTAGGCTAACACTGATACTAAGGTCAAACATTTTTTAAACTTTACTGAAATGTTTTCTCTTCCTCTCACTTGTAAAAATGAAATGCTAAAGCATCATCCAAAAATGAAAAATAAAAATTACCTAAAAGAAAGACTAGATTCTCTATTTTCAAAAAATTGGTTCCATAAAACACTAATATGTTCTCATCGAAAAATATCAAACTTAAAAATGACATGAAAGCCTTTCTTTCACCTTCCTTTTTGAAAACTATTTTCACTAGGTATAGAATTCAAGGTTGATGGGTTTTTCTTTTGACACTTTGAAATTGTTACTCCACTGTTGTTTTGCATTGTGTTTTAAAAAAAATGACCAGCTGTCATCTTTACCATTGGTTTTCTGTATATGATGTGCCTTTTTCTGGCTGCTTTAAGATTTTATTTTTATTACCTGTTTTGAGCAATTTGTTATGTTATACCTTGCATAAATTTTCTTCATCTTTATCATGCTTGCAATTTGTTGAGCTTCTTAGATTTGTGGTTTATACTTTTCATCAAATTAAAACTTTTTTTAGCCATTATTTCTTCAAATATGTTTTTCTGCCCACTAATTCTTCTGAACTGCAATTACAAGTACATTGAGCCCATTAAAGTTTTCCCACAACTCACACATGCCATTTGTTTTTTCAGTGTTTATCCTATCTGCATTTCAATTTGGAAAGTTTCTTATTACTATGTCTTCCAGTTCACTAACCTTTTCTGCTGCAACAGCAAATCTGTTGTTAATACCATCCAGGATATTTTTTAGCTCAAGCATCATGGTATTCATCTCCAGAAACTCAATTTGTATTTCTTAATATATCCTCTGGATCTCTATTTCCTCTAGCTTCTTGAACATATAGAATACAGTTATGATAACTGCCATTTTGCTTTCGTCTGAGGCAAGCATGCCAAAGTAGTCATTTCGGTTACTCTAACAGCCATCTGAATCTGCAGTTAAGTCACCCCAGGAACTAACTCCAGTTCCATTTCCCTCCTGGCCACACATATCTTGAGCTCTTTTATCATAGATACAGGAACAGTGGTTGGGGAGCAAAAGCATGGAGAAAGGAGGTACAATCTGTGTTACCCGCAGCAGGAATAAACCAGTTCAGTCATTTTCAAAAACTGACCAGGTGCCCATTGTGGAACAACAATGCACAGTAGCTTCAGTGAGAAACTTGTTCAAGGATCTTTCAGGTATCAGCTGGCACTTTTCTCCTGTTGAGATCATTACATCTCAGGCAAAGAGTGGTGTTTCCTCTCACTTTGCAGTATTTCTCAAACTTCCACAGTATCTCTCAATGGCAGGAATCATTTGCAGTGTTTGCTAAAAGTATATAACACTGTGAATATATGTGATGCCACTTTAAAATGATTAGAATAGTACTTTTTTTTAAAAAAAAAAAAAAGCACAGATTCCTATGTCCCTACCCAATCCTACTGAATTGAAATTTCCAGGAAAAAAATATCTGATGTTCCTCTATATTTGGTGAGAACCTTATCAACATGAAAGTTTGGGAAACAGTATGTATAGATTTGCTAGACCAGATACCCATAAACTGTTTCTTCCAGAGACTTGGTCTGCAACTAGGATTTCCTCCTAAAATAAAGGATAGAGACTGGGTTGCAACTACCAATGCCTAGGGAAAAGCCATGCCATGGAAAAGAAAAGCTTCCCAGGCCTATAATGAAAGTAGAAATGCCAGTTACTTTTGCTAATACAGTGGACCATTAACATTTACCTTTCTTGATTCTAACAATGTATGTGGTGCTGAGCATCTATGATTTAAAATGATCCATTTGATTTGAAGGAACAACTGTAAGACCAGTATGCTTCTGTGAGTTGTAACTAACGAGTGGCCTTAGCTAACCACCAAACACTGTTGCCCACTAGTCATAAAGATGCAGTATTTCCTGTGAAGTATGAAAAAACTAAAGGTGTCTTTGCAAAAAAAAATTTAATGCCTTCTCCCAAAAAATCTAACTGCTGATGCTTGTCTGGAAGGAAACAATGTGAAGATGACTAGGAAAATAATAACTTTTGGCCAAAACATAGATATTTTATGGGGAGGGGGAAATTGACATGGTAAAATTCTCAAATCTGAGCCATTTATAAATGAACATATCAGGTCATATATCCTGAAAAAAAAAAACCAGGCTGTATTGTAATTATATTTTAAAATGAGGTACAATGCAAATCACTAGCCAACTTCTTTTAAAAAGATTATGTCCTATTGATTTTCAGTCACTGCTTAATTTAACCCTATTTTTCCCTCAGATTTCAATAGGACACTTTCTTTGACCAAACCAGAATTTCTATATGTCAAGACTAAAGTCATCTCACAAACCAACATGATTGGAGTCTTTCTACTTCTTTTTCAGGTATCCAAAACCTCCTTCTTCAGTCACAGCCTGTAATTTTCCTATCAAGAATGCCTATAGAATGCCAGTGATGTTCAGAATTCTTCCTAACCAACAAAATCTTTTCAGGCTTTCTAGCTCAAGAAATGGTTACTTAGTAAGTGACCTTGGGCAAGTAACTTTGCCTCTCTAAGACATAGTACCTTCATCCATAAAGCGGAGAAGAGAGGAACTGAATTAACTTAAGTTTCTAAGGTAATAATCTTAAATGTAAATTTATACTGTAGATTTAAAAGCACTGAATCCAGAACAAGATACATTTGGGTTAGAATTCTAGCTCTGCTATTCACTACCTGTAGGGGCTGGGCCTAGAAGAAAGGATGGATGGACGGAAAGAACGTGAGCAGGGTGAATGAAGGGTCAAGGAAAAACGCCTGCACGAAGTTGCTTGTTTGCTGTGTGCAAAGGTCAGCTGAAAAAGCTGGAAAGAAAGGATGGATGGATGGGAAGAACGTGAGCGAGGTGAATGAAGGGTCAGGCGAAAACGTCTACCTGAAGCTGCTTGTTTGCTAAGGGCAAAGTTCAGCTGAAAACAGCTGACCTGTATCGACGTTGTTAAAGAAATTAGCGAATGGCCCTGGCCCTTTGCACGTGTCCTTGGAAATAAATACGGGAGGAACTTGGGCGAGGCGGCCATTTTCTCCTTTAGATTTTGGCCTCTCCCTTTCTCTCTAATCGCTGTGTTTCGGGTATTCCTTCCTTCGCTACTGAGCTCAGGAGCGAAAAGCAGCCGCAAGAACTACCTAGCCTTTAGAAAAGTTTCTTACCCTCTCTAAGCCTCTCTTTTCTTTAAATGAAATACTACTGTTATCTGCAAGACAAGATTATTGTAAGGACTGAAGATAAGTCACATAAGACTGAAAGGGTGAATGACCCAAAGGACAGATCTCACGCACAGGCTACGTGGGAGCAACAAGGCCGGTTTATTCACGCGGGTGCGAGTGGGGTGGGTTCAAAAAGGGTCAGCACAGAAGGGGGTTTGTGAGGGTTTTTATAAACGGAGATAGCCGACTCCCTCCCACCTTCCATGTTCAGTTCTTTGTTTCTGGGCCAAACTCTGGATCCGTATCGTTGCTGTAGTCAGGCAAGTGAGGAATTGCTTCTTGCTACGTGCAGTTTGTGTATGGCAGAGGATGGTGGGCAGAACAGCTGCTTGTAATAAACTCTTCTTCAAACAACCAGCTCCTACAACCCCTTTTCCCCAGTCACATCCGTCTTTCTGCTCTGGCGTCCTTCCTATCAGGAAAGCTAGGGAGGGATAAACTTTCTCTCTATCAGGGAGAGGAGGAAGGAATGCTGGCTGCAGCTGTCTGTCAGATCTACAAAGTCCAGGGACTCTCCAGACTCCTGCGGCTATTGTTTTACAAGCCTAAGTTTTGCATCAACCACATTCTGTCCTATGCATACTTTTCAGGTTCGCACCTGGAACAAACCTAACAAAGACAATGCGTGGCTTGTAATTCGTCTTCAGTAACGGGTTAGTTCTTACGTTATTATTATCATGAACTGTAGCTGCTATCGTGGATTTTCTTAGCGCTAGCTGTCTTTTGGCCCCTCCAAAAAACTGGGGGTCTTTGAAACACCTTCTCAGTGATGCTCATACTGTATAGTTTCTTTCCAGCTATTGCTCAGAAAAAGTACTTCTCTTTATGTGTCTCATCTTTAGAGGTCTCATTTTCCACTGTAAGTCAATAGGCTTTGAGGTGACCCTGAGATTTAAAAAAACAAAAACTGTAGCACAAGTAGTCACTTAGATTTGTTGATTTAGCACCAACATTTTAAGACCCCTAATTTCTCACTGGCCCTGTGTCAATACAATTTATAGCTATTTAAAAAACAAAACTATTATCTCTAGAGCGTAGGTTAATAGGCATTCAATTATTTAGTCTGGTGCTCATGCAAATGCTTTTGTGTCCCTCTGGACAGGGTAGTCAGGAGGGCAGGCAGTGAGGGAGAGCTTGTTTTTATAATC
>CAUYRT010012545.1:0-104046 GCA_963574885.1 Lepilemur ruficaudatus
CCTGTAGTCCCAGCTACTCAGGAGGCTGAGGCAGAAGGATTGCTTGAGCCCAGGAGTTTGAGGTTGCTGTGAGCTAGGCTGATGCCACGGCACTCTAGCAGGGGCAACACAGAGAGACTCTGTCTCAAAAAAAAAAAAAAAACAAAATCAAAGAACATATCTTCCATTCAGATTTATTATGATAACTACTTTTACAAGTGTAAACAGAAGTTCTAACATCATTTATGTTATAGTTTAATCTGATTTTTGTTGGTAACATACTATAAATATATCAGATGTATCCATGCTTGTGCTCACCAAGTTCATCTGCAAAGAGGCAGTTTGTGTAGTACAAAACACGTGTATGAGTAACACATGAACAGTCTGCTGGAGTAGCCGGGGAAATCCCAGTCAGGACAGCCATTGGGCTTTACTGAGCCCGCAGGTAAAGATGTGCTAAAGGTGGAAGGAAGCAACTCCTAGTGGGCCAGCTAGCCAGTGTGACCATCACGATAAAAACAGCTAAAGGGAAAAAGAACAACAGACTTCCATGACATTGTTTTTCATGTTTATTTTTAGAGGAAATCATGGATTTGTCAGTTTCTGTTATGTGAGTACTGTGAGAAGCTAAACAATTAAAAGCATTACTTGTGATATTTTTGGTGTATTCATGTTGTTTTCATTTGATTCAGGGTAATCCCCATAAAGCAATCTACAGATAACTCTTATAAGAGATTTTTCTCTCCTTCCTCCCTTCCTTTTTTTCTTTCTCCCTCTTCTCCCTCTCTCCCTTCTTTGCCTCCTCCCTTTCTCTGTTTTTTTTAAAGGCAGTTAAACAGTTTAAATGATCAGGGAGTAAAACGGCTCTACCCTTCACAGGTGGTTGAAAATTGGCTTTGTGCTTCATGCTGTGCAATTATGGAGCATAACAAAGCCCTTTGCTGTATTATTGCTTATGCTAGGTGCTTACAAAAGCTTACTCTTGTTAGCAAGTTGGACTGCTTGACACCAAATGTGTGGGTGAGATTTATCGCCGTAGGTCACCGCGCTTAAACAATCGTATCATTCAAGTGTTATTTTTAAAAGGCTTTAAAACACATTTTACATATCACAAAAAATGCTTTGTCAATTAGTTATATAGTTTGCCAGTAATACTTAGGGCTCAGTTATAGGGGAGTGTCCATCTGACATTTAGAACAATATTTGAATTTATGACTTTTTTTAATTTGGAAATTTCAGAAATTTTAAGAGGGTTGGAATACATGATGGATTACATCAATATATCTAAATATGTGGATGAATTGAGACCCTGAAATGATGTCAAGAAATGGGATCTTGTATTATTCCATATGTGATTATTCCCCAGAGTTAGAGATGTACAATTGCATAAATTAGCTTTTTTGTCCAACTGAAAGCAGGGTCCTATGCATAGGTAAGAAAACAGATATGGAATTTTGAAGAAGGCTGCAGTGAGACAGGTATTTTTAGTTGATCCAGGAGCAAGCTGCCATCTGAGACCTTACCGGGTGGCATGTCATTGGTGAGTTAACCATTTGGGTGTGACTCTTGGCTTATTGACTCAGAACACTGATTTTTGTTACTGTACCCTAAGACAACCTGTCTCCCATTAGCTGTTTCATATAGTCAGTCAACATAGTGATTCACAGCCAAAAATATAACTGGCATAAGGATAAAAACACTTGAATTGATATGACCAGCAGAGTCTCTCTCAGAAGACAGATTTCTGAGGGGTCAAATTATAAGAAGAAGGTTGGTTGGTGAACAGAACCAGAACAAAGGGAGTTTGTTACCTAATTCACATGTTTAATATCATGAGGCCAAAGGGTCTAATGCAAACACCCCTGAATGGGGCTAGCCTTGCTAATGGGATGAGATACCAAGGCTGTTGGCAAAGACCACCACTTTCTTTATGCAGGCCCTGCCAGCTTTTCCTGTGACTGCTGTTTTTCCCATCTATTGTTATTAATCACTATCCTACCCCCTCTGATGGGCATGTTTTTGCTCAGGTATATTAAAATCTTCAGTCTTTCTCTGGCCTGGGAGTCAAGTTGTCCTTTAACGTAACTTCGCATATTTTTGTTTTGATGCCTGAACGATTACCTTAATAGGTCACCAGAGATTTGGGATGAGTAGCATGTATTTACTAGGATAACTCTTGGAAGACGCACTCAGTGAGATAGCTGCTTTTTTGTTTATTCTTTAAATAATTTGGGGGATCTGTTTCTTAGATTTGGTCTATTTTCCAAAAAAAGGCAGTGACCAAAAGAGAAAGGGAGAGAGTGCCAGCGTTTATTAGAAATCCATCAGGCACTATAATAAGCACCTTTTGTGCCTCTTCATTTGAACCTCATAACCAGTTTGTGACATATTTTATTTCCGTTTTACAGCTGAGGAAAGACTGAGAGAAAGAGAAGGTTGTTGTATCTATACATGAAGGACATGTATAGATAAAGTGGTACAATCAGAGTTTGAGAGCTCCAGTGTGTCTGCTCCCAGGGTACGTTCTTTCTACGTACATTACTGCCATCTTTTTAAAAAAGTTAGTTAAGGAAACAGCCCTATGGATAAGGCATTCACAAGATGACTATATCTGCTGATGCTGTGCACACGCCAATCATATGTGCCCTGTATCTGTGTACACTGTAGACTATGGTCCAGGTCATTGCTTCTCAGACTGGGTGATGGACAAGTTTCCCCCCAGTTCATCACAAGTAATACTTTTATGAGATACATTAAAAATAAATGATTAGAAAAATGAAATAATTTTTTTAAAAGACATACAAAATATAAGCCCAGTGACCATGATGTCATGGCAATGTCAAATTGCCGTACACATTTTGAAATGCTTCATTTCTATTTTATCGCATACCAGCAAAAGTTTATGAACAGCACTAGCCCACAACTGCACCTTGAGTAGCACTGGTCTAGATGTTACTTTTCTGAGACTTCATTATTCTTTTTAGGGAACAAAAAATCCCCAGCCTTTTTCAAATATAAGTTTACAGTTTAAAAGAAAAGCATCCTCAGCTGACTATTTTGGGGGAGTACAGTATATAATTTCTTAAATAATTATAGAGTTCTTCAGTTTACTTTTGTTGACACTTCTAAAGAGAAAAAGAAAAATGAAACTTAAAATTTAACTTATAACCTTTTATAACCTCTCCCCCTCTCTGCAGAGTTTTCACATTATGGAATTATCATTATTTGTCATTTTTTCCTATCCTCTTCAACTTATGTTTTGCTTAATTTTCTCTTAACTAGTTCATATCTCTAACCAATTAATGTTTACAATTCATGTTGGACTGAATGCTTGGTTGTACAGATTACTAGATATAGGTAACTATATATAGCATAGCACTGTAGATGGGGAGAATATGATTATAGGTTTAAATGTTAAAAAAAATACTAAGAGCTAGGTGCTGGAAAATGAGACAGCACTACTCCTGTCTTGGGCTTTCTGCCACACAATGGCAGTATTTATGGAGGGTGCACTATGTGTCAGGTATCTCATTTAAACATCAAACCAACCTGTAAAGCGGATAACATAATCACCTCTGTTTTAGAGAGCAGAGCCCTGTGGCCCAGAGAGCTTATATTAATATGTAAATGTAAGTTCTCACTGGCAGAGCTGAGACTCAAATCCAAACATGCTGACTCCAGAGCCTACATTCCAAACCCTAGCACTGTAAGGTCCCTGGGTTGCCCTCTAAAAACTGGGACCTTCCTGGAGTTACAGTGGGGCAAGAGGTCCTATATTAGCTACCCAAAGCAGATGGGAGCTGGGTAAGAGTTAGGTACCTTTTTGGGCTGGCTCACTTTTCCCCCATGCTAGACATCAGCAAGTTTCCAGTTACTCCTTTATCATAAGTCACAGTTTGTCCTGGCATAATGTAAATTATCTTCTAACCTGAGAAACAATTCCCCCTTTCTCCTACCTCTGTATTCTGTCCCCATCTAGGCAATGGCAGTCTGTCCCCATCTAGGCACAGACTGCCAGTCTCTCTCCCAACTGCCTGATGGTCTGGAATTCATAAGCTGGGTATCCTTAAAGCTTTGATAAAAAAGCACAGGCATGATACCTGGTTGATCCTGCCAGTAAAAAAAACAAAAAGCAAAAAGCAAGCACAGGCATGGTTTGGGGCTTCAGAAGTAGCCTTTGTCTTCCCCTCATGCACTAAAGTGCTGAAGAACTTCTGAATAGAAAATCACCTTTTTCTTCCCTACAGTCAGTTCTGTCATAAGCCTGCCATCTTCTTCACAGAACAGTTTCAGGCTCCACCCTCTCATGCTAAAGATGAGGAAACCGAGGCCCAGCGATCTCCCAAAGGTGATCTCTTCTTATATACCTGTCTTGTCCAGTATGGTAGTCATGAGCCACAAGTGGCTGTTTAAAATTAGAACTCTAGGCCGGGCGCAGTGGCTCACGCCTGTAATCCTAGCACTCTGGGAGGCCGAGGCGGGTGGATCGCTCAAGGTCAGGAGAAACCAGCAAGAGCGAGACCCCAGTCTCTACTAAAAATAGAAAGAAATTAATTGGACAACTAAAAATATATAGAAAAAACAATTAGCCGAGCATGGTGGTGCATGCCTGTAGTCCCAGCTACTCGGGAGGCTGAGGCAGAAGGATTGCTTGAGCCCAGGAGTTTGAGGTTGCTGTGAGCTAGGCTGATGCCACGGCACTCTAGCCTGGGCAACAGAGTGAGACTCTGTCTCAAAACAAAACAAAACAAAACAAAACCAGAAGGCAGTGGGAGAGGATGTGAATGTTGTTTTACATAAACTAAAAGTTGAAACCTTAAAAAAGTTCTTCAAGTATGTGCTAACCTGCATTCCAAGATTTCCTTGGAAGGTAGATTCTTCACATGTTTTAAAATGACTTCTGGCTGGACATGGTGGCTCATGCTTGTAGCCCCAGCACTTTGGGAGGCCGAGACAGGAGGGTTGGTTGGGCCCAGGAATTCAAAACTAGCCTAGGCAGCATATCAAGACCCTGTGTCTACCAAAAATAAAAAAAAATTAGCCGGGTGTGGTAGTGCAACTGGCCTGTTTTCTTAGGTACTCAGGCCAGAGAATTACTTGAACCCAGGAATTTAAGGTTCCAGTGAGCTATAATCTCGCCACAGCACTCCAGCCTGGGTGACAAAGTGAGATCCTGTCTCTAAAATAATAATAATAAATAAAATGACTTCTGAAACTCTTAATTCTGCTCTGTCAGGGAACTCAGATAAGGGATTTGACTCTACTAATTAATTTTTGTAGATGATTGGGAAAAAAGAAGAAATTCAGAGATTGAACATAGCAAGGTGTGGGTACGGACTTCCACAACTGTTTATTGACTTGTAATTAAGCCAGTGCTGTTATTGAGCTTAATTCTTTCAACTTCAGAATTTTGTTATCCCTATCCAAAGCACCCAGGAAAATCCTGATACGTAATTTTTCTAATGTAAGTTCGAAGTGACTCTAAAACTGTAACGCCAGATTTAAATTTTTCATTGTTTCATACATATAATGAAACCCATCATTACTTACAGTCTTTGGTCTTGGAATCCTTCTTGTCGTTTTACTGCCTGAGAGATTAGTCTTTAAACAGTATTGCTGGGAGTATCTGGATGACGTTGAAGCAGAACTTAGGGAGTATTGAGCCTGGGATATGAAACCTATAAAGTTAAAAATGGTAAATTATATCTCTTGTTGCCATGTATAGGCCTAGATTTAATTCACAAAATTTTAGAGCTTAAAATGGACATCTAATCAAGTTTCATCAGTTTTTTCTTTTCAGCTTCATCAATTTTGAGCAAAGATATCAAAATCTGGATGACCTTTTTTTGCCTGAGGGTCGGTCACATGACTAAGTAAAAAATGAGATGATGAGAGACTTGGACTACAGCACGTGGAAGTGGGTAGACTGAGAGCTGCTCAAATTAACAGCACTTGACAATTAACTGGATTTATAGGGTGAGAAACAACGGCTCCGGAATTTCTGGCTCAAGCAACTGGATATTTGGCAATACTGTGTGTTGGGATAACACCTCCCTCAGCCCTAAAAGGAGTGAGCATGGGAGGAGGAGAGGAAGACAGGGTCCGTTTGACCTGTTGAGCTTGTAAGCCTGAGGCTTGTGAGTGCAGACGTCAAGTAGTCATTGGATACATGGGTGTAGAGCTCAGAGGAGAGTTTCAAGCTGTGGACTCGGCAAACAATGATTAAAGCTGTGGGAACACACACAGTTGTCCAGAAACCACATGTGAGGTGAGAGGAGAGGAAGCCAGACCGAGCCCTGAACAGCTCCAGTGTTTAGAGGTTGGATGCAGGAGGAGGAACTAGAAAAGGAGACTTCGAAAAGCAGCCAGAGAAAGAAGAGGGAAACCACAAAACAGTGCCATGGAAGTACAGAGGAAAGCGAGCTTCTAGAAGGTGGCCGTAGTCATCTGTTTCAGATGCTGCTACGACGTGATGTAAGTGAGGACTCAACAGTGTCCATCGGACTTGGAGACACAGAAGACATGTCATCCTGGCAAGGTCAGTTGCAAGGAAGTGGTGGTGACAAAGTCAGATTGTTGGTGGTATGGCAGAGACCTGTACTTGGCTTCCAACTGCCACTCTGCCCTTTCTTTGCTGGCAATAGGACTCCACATTTTTTCTTAGACACATGGTGTCCTGGAATAAACACCACATTTCCCAGTCTCCTTTGTGTGGTCTTGGAGCTAAGTGTTGGCCCACGAGATATATGCAGAAATGTCATATGTGACTTCCAGGAAGTGTCCTTTAAGGGAAGGGTGGGCCCTTCTTGTAGCCGTCCTCCTTCCTGTTGGCCAGACAGCTTGAGCCATCCTGGACCAGGAGGTGGAAGCCACAAGTTGAGAATGGCCAAACAGGAGAGAAACCTGGCTTCCCGATGACAGCAGAGCCACCACAATAGCCAACTAGATATTCTACCTCTGGATTTTGTTTATTAGACATAACCTTCTCATATTATTCAAGCCACTGTTACTTTTTATTTAATTTTTTGTATGTCCTAACTGAATCCTAACAGATATGGACTGAAGAGTGAATTAAGTATTATATAATTTATAATATTTAATACTGAATACTTAATTCACAGTGAAGTGAATTACAAAAGTGAGTCTAGGCAACTATTTTAAGAAGTTTGACTTTGAAAAGAAAGGCCAGTAGCTGGAGAAGGAATGTGTTGTCAAGGAAGGTTTTTATTTTTCGGTGGATTTTGTGATCCTGGCACATCCGTGATCCATAAGTAATTTTTGTTTGTGTGATTAGAAGGACGCATGGGTGGGAGCTATGAGTCTGTGGAAAGGAAACAGATAAAGAATAGCTCAAGGCCGCTGAGCAGGTAGGAGCACATGGACGCCTCTCCACAGGCCTGGCCCGGGGTTGGGGGAGACAGGGTGCCTTTTCCATTTGCACGGGAGGAAGGAGAAGCGGCTAAGCATAGACGGAGGTAACCAGGAGACAGCAGGAGAGGGAGTTCCTATTCAGTAGTTTCTAATTTCCCTGTCAAGTGGGAGATGAAGGGTTGAGGGGTGGGAGGAGAGTGTATGAAGGTCTGAAGAGACGAGGAGGATTTAAAATAGTTGCCGTGGCGAGGAGGAGAGAGCTGTTTCCGTCTCAGCTCCTGGGAGGAACGTGTGAGCTGGGCCTAAGCCCACCAGACATCTTAGTCGCCAGCTTCAGTGATTTGTTCAAAACTGGCAACTTGACCCAGGTCAGTCCCGTCAGAGCTCATCTCCACACCTGCTCCTGCCATGCTGAGCCTGGCCACGTTGGAGGCCACAGGGGTGGCAGGCACCTGGCTTCCCGAGGGGCCCACTTCCTTCCTGCTCCCAGCGTTGTCAGAGCCCAGCCAAGGGGAGAGCGAAGCCCATCCTCATGAAGTGATTCAAACCTGGATCAAGCCACCTTACCTTTAGCTAGTCCACCTCTGCACACTACAGTTTTATGAACCAATTGATTTCATTTTTTTCTTTAAACATTTTGAGAATAACCGCTCTAGCACAAATCATAATTTCTCAGGAGTTGCGAGATCCTGGGGGCAGCCTCATTGATAGCAAGGAAAGAGAGCTCGCCCCCTGACCGCTCGTGCCTCTGATGTGCGAAGCAGGAGTGTAGTTGCTGCAGCTGCTGCAGAAGGAGAGCCCGGGGTCACTTGGAGATTCCAACAGGACAACAGCTGAGGAAGGAGGGGTGGGAAGATGACTGACTTTTACCCTCTGGCACTAACAGTGTAGGTGATCATTGGCCGTCCCCTCAAGCCTTCCTCTCGTTGCAGAAGAGAGCAGATGGGGGCTGAGGCCTGGCAGTAACTTCTACCTCTACTTCCTGGGAAAGAGGCTGCCCTTCCCTCCTGCCCCACCCCCAGTCCTGGGAAGCAGGGTCTCCCCTACCTGCCTTGTGCTCACTCTGGTTCTCCCTCGTAAATGTGCAGGTGTTGGAGTGTACAATGCAGAGCAGGCAGTGTGCAGCAGAAGCCAGACCCCAGGACGTCCCTAAACATGGATGGAGGACGTGGATGGAAGTTCACTAGGATACAGTATCCCAGACGGGGATTAAAAAGATGCCTGGGCAGGCTGGAGGCAGAGAGGAAAGGGAGAGAGAAAAATCCCATGGATGTGGAGAGGACAGTGTGAGGCGCAGAACTGCTCAAGGTCAGTGTCAAAATAGGGACCTGGGGTACTGTTGATCCTCTTTGTCCTTGGGCTGGGGCAGGGGACACCAGCCTCTACTGTCAGGGCCAGACAGCAACGCAGAGCAGGGAAAAGGGCCCTTGAAGCTTTACCGCCAAGCCCAGCTCTGCTCTTGGTAAACCCAAAGTAACTTGATCTTTGACTTTGCTTCTGAAAAGCTGTGTTTCTTCAGCTCATCCATCCTGGTAAGTAGCCAAAAGGAAGCATAGATAAAGGACCAAACACATGTATGTAAGTGTAGTAACCAAAATTTGCACAATTACTACATGCCACTATCCTATACCAAGTGTCAGATGTGCATGATTTCATTTAATCCTCAGAGCAAGCCTTTGGGCTGGGCATTCCCATTTTACAGAGAGGCTAATTAACCGAGTTCACACAGTTAGCAGTGACAGAGCCAGGGTTTGCATTCTGGCTGTCTTACTCCAAAGCCAACACATTCAACCACCAGACTATGCTACCAAACAGGAAGGAAGGGACTTGGCTGATCATAATACTCAGCCAGTCATGGTTTATGATATTTGGTGACAGTTCTCATAGTTAGACCTAGAAGAGAACTCAGAATTTATAACATTTAGTCCTCCTATAGAGGAGGAAGCCAGTTTAGGGACATCCTGGGGTCTGGCTTCTGCTCCATGCTGCCTGCTCTGCACTGCCAGGGGGTCTATTTTGATTGCCATTTTCACAGGACTCTCAGCACCCAAGAATCACAATGTGCTTTATGAATAACATCGAAGAAATGTGGTCATTGATGTCCCAATGCATTAAGACGTTTCAAAATCTAGTGAAGTACTCAATGTTCTTTAAGTAGTATATTACACACTCCTGGGACTAGATTTTATTATTGAAACCTTTTAGTATAGGATGTCAGATCTCCAAGGCAAACTAAAGTAGATAGTGCCGACTGCCCATAAATCAGAATTAAGGTGTGTTCATTCATGTGTATTCATTCATTCAATAAACATTATGGAGGACCCACTCAATAACCACTGGGTTGTCATTTGTAGTCACCAAGACCCTCCTTCAAGGCAGACCCCAGAGACTGGGAGACTTTTCTAGCCAGAGGAAGGGATATATCCTTACCGCCTGGTGAGCTCATCTGGACAGACGATCGCTCGGCGTTATTAAGCTGACTTTGCAGCTCTTCTACACGCTGGAAAGCATCCAGCTTCACACTGCGCTCCTGGGCAAGCCGGCTTCTCATCTGAGGGGAAAGTGTTTGAGAAACAGAGATGTTTCGTGGTGCTCACTTTGGTTTCCTCAGTTCACGGGGCATTCCTAGGGAGCTTGTGGGGCCCAGGATACCCCACGAAGACAACCAGGTCTTCTTGAAGTCCTAGACAGGCTGAACTTAGCCTTTGGAGAATCAAGAGCTTCCGGAAGGTCAAGAACTTAACCCAAAAGGAACAAAGGCAGCCCTTGGAATCCCTTATTACCTAATAACAGCTAGGAGCTTATTCACAAAGTTATATCTTTCATGTTTATTTCACCAGATAGGTAGAGGAAGAGGGGAGTGAGGGCCCAGTTCACCTGGGACCTTGGAGGCCAAGCCACGGCACCTACACTTAAGACCTGCAAAGCCCTGGACAATGTCAAGCAGAGGAAAGACTTGATCTCTCTCCCAGATCTCCACTCTCAGTTCAGTGTCTGCTGGGGATGCCCAAGCACCATCTCCAGGTCTGACAGAGGCCTCTCCCCAGAGGCAGCCTTTGTATGCACTTGTGCAGCTGTCCCCTTGCACCGCTAACCCTCAGTGCCCCAGCCAGAGAGTCCCCGAATCCAACAGGCACCCCCTGCATGGATCACAGGTATTTTTCTTTTTAAATTTATCATCTCCTAATTGTTTTTTTTTTTTTTATTTTCTTTAAGATAGAGTCTCACTCTGTCACCCAGGCTAGAGTGCAACCATTCACAGCAACCTCAAACTGCTGGGCTCTACCGATCGTCCTGCCTCAGCCTCCCAAGGAGCTGGGACTACAGACACGTGCCACCATGCTCGGCTAATTTTTCTATTTTTGGTAGGGACGGGGTCTCACCCTTGCTCAGATCTCAAACTCCTGACCTCAAGTGAGCACTTGAAACACTTGACCAATAAGTTAATTTAACTTTACAATTTCTGTCTCCTGTTATCACTGGTGAATGAATGAAGTGATTTACTCATTCAATGGACATGTGTAAAGCGCCTGCTCTGCAGGGAACTGTTTCTTTTTCCTTTTTTATCGAATCACATTCTGTGGTCTGCTTTGCTGAAACTTGCATTAATCCACATCTACATTAAATAGTATTTCCTTTTTTTTTTTTTTTTTTTTTTGCTGTTGGGTGTATTTAACATAATATATCGTGTCTGCAAACCACTTCTGCCTTTCATTTTTGTCTCTGCAGTTCCAGAAACATTTGAATGAAATCTTCTCGTAATAGCTTCCGTCATACTTGCTGTTTTTCCAGATTGCTTCTTGGAATATTCTAAAAGTCCTGGTTCAAAGATTAGAGCGTGATAGAAGCACGTTTTTCACGCGGGTTACAAGGGGGCCGTCAAGCTCTCATCGCTCGCCCAGCAATCGCCCCAGTGTGGCTATAAATATGACCATTTTCCTGGGATTCCTGTAAGTGGCGGAGGTTGAGAAGCACTGCTGTGGAGGGTGGGCGGGAGCACCGAAAAGCAGGAAAGGGTGGGATGGCTCTTGCGGGGGCACTCACACGCGAATGGGCGCTCCCTGGGGCTGGAGTGTACCTGCTGCAGTTCCCTCCTCATCCTCTTCTGCTGCAGCCGGCCCAGCTTAGACGCCCTCTCGGCCTCCTCGGTGAGGAGCTGCAGTTGCTGTTCTTTCTGCCCTACATCTTCCAGGAGCTTCTCCATGCTGGATGTTTTCATGTTTTCCAGCTGCTGCCGGGTGAGGGCTTCCTGGGTCACTCTGTGCTCTAACTCCTTCAGCCACTGAGCCTGTGGCAGGAAACAGCCAAAGAAAATGAAACAGGCACAGAGCCCTCCTCAGCAGAAGGCAGAAGAGGTTGGACAGCACAGGAACCAGCCCCTCCTTTGCGGCCCGGGGACAGAACTATGTAGTGTATTCCTGGGCTCGCGGTGATGTAACCCAACCACTCTGTCTTATGCCAGCCAGCAGCAAGAGCACCAGGACCCAACCTGGCCTGGCATTTGTGCTGTAAGCCCTGTGGCAATAGTCAGACAGGAGCAGAACAAACAAGAAAAGCCAGGCAGTGGTCATGCCCCTATATGGCAGTACCAGGCCAAATGGTTTGGTCTCATTAATACCAAGATTTGATAATAATGTGTATGTTAATTAGCTTACTAACTGGATAATCATAGCTATGACAAATCACATTCACATTGTCATGTAGCCTTATCAGGAGATAGCAGTGGAGGGGTTTCACACCCAGCGACAGGGTCACACCACACATACACTGAGTGGGCAAGGGAGGGTCTGATTTCAGCTCTGTTTTGACTTCCAAAATAGATGCAGGGAAGACAGATTCTAGACAGTTAAAGAAGGAAAGAAGTAGTGATAATTTGGTTCTGTTCTAAAGTTTTTCTAATAAGTAGCATCCGAAGTACTAGATGATCAATACTTTATTTTAATATTAATAATTATTCATATTTGTATGGTGACTTTAAAGTTTTCCAAGTATTTTACACAATTAACTGACCTGGTGCACAATCAGGGAGGAATTAAGGTCCAAGATGAATAAATTCTATTTCATGCTTAAATATGTCCAACTTTCCCAGGCTGTTATCTACACTCAGCTGTTCTCACTCTAAACCCCGAGTCTCCCTGCTTCATTCATGCTCAGAGCGTTGGCACAGTTATGACAAACTTAGATTTAAAACACCTTAACTTTGGTGCCAGCCCCTTTTGAGCAGCAGTAACTTTGGAAGGTAAGACTTAGTGGATCATGGGGGCAGGACTCAAGATTCTCCATCTGGGACACAATAATGAGGCTGGGCCACACTCCACGTGCAGAGCTGCTGTCAACGGAAAGTGTGCTTGCGCCATGAAAGGCCCGTGTTCGAGGCAGAGCCCAGGATCCCAAGACACCCGTGGTCAAAAAGATCCTCAAACTGATGGACATACACACCCCCCCCCAATATACACATGACAATGATCTTGCTTATGAGTAATATTTTATCATTTTAGCCAAATACGAGTAAGAACAAAAGCCTTTGGCCACTGCCTTTAGTTTCTGGGCTGGAAAGGAGGGAGAAGAAGGGAAGCCCAAGCCTGAGCCATCTTTTCCTGGCTCTGCCATCTGTGTGGCTTTGGTGACTGCTGCTGGCAGCCATGGCGCCGTGTCTAGTTGCCACATTCGGCTTTGCAGAGCATGTTCCAAGAGAGGGAGGAAGAGGTCTGAGGCTCAGATACCTGGTCATCCTGCTGCCTCCACATCCTCACATTGTCAGCCTGCGCCCTGGCCAGGGCCTGCCTGAGAGCCAGCAACTGTTGGCGAAGTAAACCCGCTTCTTGTTCTGCCATCAGCTTGATGCTCAAACACTCTTTTTTACTTTGAATAGATTCCTGTAAACATCCCAAACACAGTAAGAGAGGAAATAAGTTTCCTTTCCATGGTTTGAGCTTTGCAAGCAGTATCTAAACTACTTCATCATCCACCCTTCTTTCAAACTTCTGGTACTAATAGAAGAGAGCTCCTGTAGGTAACTGCTTCCATGATTTTTATTAAGAATAATGTGACAGATCAGACCAAATAGGCTTTCAGAAACGGCAAGTGAAAGTTTCCAAAGTGCCATCAATTTGTGCTTTGGTTGCAATTTGCTTAAAGCAGATTTTCCATTTATTATTTTGTACTTCATTTTCCTCAGATAATCATGTATGACACCCAAAGACACGCAGCATTTTGACAAAGCAGCCTCAGCCCCGGTAAGGTCTCTCTTCCATCTTTTCACTCCCCTGGTGCTAAATTCTCTGATCTGTTCTCCCTCGCCATTTGCTTCTGCCTCTTTTCCATTTCTCCCAAGGTTCTGACATTGCCTGTTCCCAGGAAGAACCGCCAGCTGTCAGATCCTTCAGGATGGTTGGCCCTGCCATCCGCCACCAGTGCCACCAGTGCAGCAGCTGCAGCCACGGAGGCTGCATGGGGCCAGCCGCCCCTGGGGCCCGGCTGGGCCTCCCTCCCCAGTGCTCACCTTCTCTGCCCTGCTCAGCTGGGCCCGGAAGTGCGCCTGCTGCACGGCCAGCCTCCAGCGACCCAGGCTCCTCACTTTGCACACCAGGGCGGCCAGGCTGCAGTTGTCCTGCTCCAAGGCCCACAGCTGCTCCTGCTGAGAAGGCTCGCTT
This sequence comes from Lepilemur ruficaudatus, assembly GCA_963574885.1. Lineage (NCBI taxonomy): Eukaryota > Metazoa > Chordata > Mammalia > Primates > Lepilemuridae > Lepilemur > Lepilemur ruficaudatus. Next base: position 14,004 of record CAUYRT010012545.1, read on the forward strand.
TCAGAAAAGGCTGCCCCCAACACTTTCCTGGGAAGGACATGAATCCTAACCTCGGAAACACGCCTTCCAGAAGATGACACAATTGTGCAGGGAGTCCCAGCGCCCCTTTTAAATGCCTGCTGCAATGCTTTCTCAGGGAAATCAGACCGGAATGTTAACGGGGTTAACAGTGGGGTCAGATGCTGGGATGAAACACTGAGATCCCGGTGCTAGATGAAATCACATACTTTGGCTGGGTTTTCTTTCCTTCCTTCATCAGGTCTGGCAGAGCCCCACTTTTTCTTTAGATCCTTCATGCTGTCAATCCCTTCTGTTCTCACTTCGCCGATGAGCTCACACACATTCTGGAGCAAATTAAGCTGATTCTCATCCAGCTTCTCCTGCAAATTGCAGACTCAAGTCAAGGAAGTAAAATGGATTTGGGTGGAGTGGAGGGCAGAGGAGAAACAGCCATTTTGCCTTCTAAAACCTAACTTTTGGAAGTGATTTCACACTGAAATATCATCTACCCGGAGAGTGGTTCTAACACACATTCAGTGGAGGTCGCGCCAGCAGCCCCGCAAGAGTTCTCCTTTGTCCACGGGGCTTCCTCACTCAGACAGCTGACGTCTTAGAGCGTGCCTTCCTGTCAAGGCCCAGGCAAGCGGAGCCGGCAGGACAGTGGGAGGCACAGGTAGAAGACTGGCTGACCAAATTGCCCCTGTAAGAGTTACTTGGAGAGCTGAAGTGAGGATTTTTGCTGCCAGGTTGACTCAGAGCACAATCTGACCAGACAACATGCTGTAGATGAGCCGCCACCAAGGAACTCCACTAAATACAGATAAAGTGGAGGAAGGAATCGGGCTGGCTGCCTTCCTGTTTAGGCTCCAGCAAAAACCTCATTTTGAAACATTCTGTTCTGAGTGGCTTATGGCTTATGGCTAATGGCTTATGATACTAACAGCTTGAACGGCGGTAAGTACAACTGCAGACACAGCATTGTGGACTGAATTGTGTCTCCCCCAGATTTGCATGTTGAAACCCTAACCCCCAATGTGACTGTCTCTAGAGATAGGATCTTTAGGAAGTAATTAAGAATAAAATGAGGTTATAAGAGTGGGGCTCTATTCTGATAAGACAGTGGCCTTCTAAGAAGAGAGAGAGAGAGGGAGAGAGAGAGAGATCTTTTTCTTTCTGTCCCCTATGTGAAGATGCAGTGAGAAGGTGGCCATCAGTAAGCCAGGAGGAGACCATGCTGGCACCCTGATCTCAGGCGTCTGGCTTGCAGAACTGCGAAAAATACATTTCTGTTGTTTAAGCTACGCAGTCATGGCATTTTGTTGTAGCAGCCTGAGAAGACAAGACACTCAGTGCCCTTGGGGTGAAAGGTAGCAGTAGGGGTGTCCTCCCACTTCTAAACTGCTTCCCTGGAGAGGAAGGCAGAAGGACAGTGCCCAGCTGGGAGCCTGGCTGCTGGTCACACAGTGGAAGCTCCATCATCTTCTTGGGACCCTAGAATAGAATAGGGATTCCCTACTTTAGGGGACTTGGTAGAACTACTTTAGCCTGGGAGTAGTAAAGAGTCCACTTTTTATCCAGGAATCTGGCAGAAGGTAGAAGGAATTTAAGAAAATTCAAAATAATCTCACATTCAAAAGGTCACTCAGCAAATTCCAGCCTTCACTGTCTGCTCATCCCTCTCCTGCAGCATCAGACCAAGTGCATTTTGGTTTTGATCCTTCGATACTTGTAAGCACTATACATTGTAGGTAAGAAGAAATTTCTAATCCTCTCTGGAATGACCAGGCCAAGGCGAGCCTGGGTGGAAGCGCCTGTTAACATTATAACCCTAGGGACCACTCTGGAACTCCCGGAGAGTGACAGGGAGGTAAGGACCTAAATAGGGCTGACTCTTAGGCACATCCGATAGCAGGGAAGGGGGCAGGGCTGGGGACAGTAGGTTTGTACTGAAATTTGCACTGGTGGGGCAGCTGGACCAGGTTCCCTGATGGCTCATTTTGGGCATGGGGCATCTATCTTATGGCTGCTCAGACATCATGTGACAGCAATTGGCTTCCGCAGTGCTGTAGGCCCATGGCACTCCATCACTTCTTTTCTGGGGTGGGTCTTTGCTGACGGGTCAGCAGCTCCCTGACACCGAATGTGAGACAAAGTCTGGCCGGCATTTTGATGGCTGGAAAAAAAATCTCCAAAAGCTGATTCAAATTCTGAATCTGCTCAGAGAACTCTTAGGAGGCACCTGCTGCTACCTACATGGGGTCTGGCCTGGCCCAGGACACTGTACTCTCCCATTTGGGTTGTCACACTCAACAGATAAAACCGTGGTAGAAACTGGTGGGGATCTGGAGCAGCAGAACTCCCCCTCCTCCCCGCAGCAGCAGATGGCAACAATGGCAACTGGCAGTAGAGTGTGAAAAATAAACAGCTAAATTATCCAAAATTCAGTGTCTATCATGGTAAAATAATGACAACCCATTGCTGACTCTCCCTCTGCAGCAAAAGCTTAGAGATGGAAAATTCTTGGGCCTAAGAATCTCTTGCTACCACAAAGCCCACTCTATCACTGATCCCGAGGTGTGCAGCCACTGTGGAAATCAGTTACGCCCGGCTCCCGGAAGGGCTGCCTAGACGTTTGACACAAGATGCTCACTTTTATGTGTAAACAGGTCACAAACAAAGCTTGGACCAATGCTTCATATTCTTCTTGGACTTCTTTTCTAATCTGTTTTTTGAGATTCAGATTCTCCTCTTCCAAGTCCGTGAGTTGGGCTCTCAGAGCAGTGATTTCCATGATCATATTGTGACTAAGCTCTGCAACCTAAAAACAGAAATATATAACATGGAAAACAATTTAGGAATTCCAAACTGCTACTAAAAAATAGTTGCTTATGGATTAGTATTGAATCTGCACGTCTGTTTTGAACCTAATGAAGGAGGTGAACATCCTGCTGCATAAATGTGAGCAGAAGAATCTAAGTTGATTCAAAGGTGCCTGAACAGTGCCAGACACTAGTACACGCTCAGTAAGTGGTTGGGAAATGAATGATCCCAGACTACCACTATTTAAGCACTTTTTAGTTGAAGCAAAAACTTCAGCTGTCTTGACTTCCAACTCCAAACTGACCTTCCCTTGACCCCTTAGCCCAAATACCCCTTCTTTTTTGGAATGTACTTTAACTGGTCCCAAAGAAAACAAACAACAAAAACAACACCCGTCCCCACAATAACAACAAAAACTCAACAAAAAACCAATACAACCAAAAAACACAAACCAAAAAAACGCAAGCAAAAATGTCCTTTAAGGAGAATTGCTTAAAAAAAAAAGCATGCTCCTCAGGTGTTTCTGTAGTGGACCTTCGTTGATGAGACTTCTACAGGTGACACAAATAAATGACACTAAGATGTCCCACTTCTGGCTAACCCTGGGTGTGTGGATGTGAGAAATGGAGAAGAGAACCTTTTTCATATTAGTAGTAAACGGCCTACCTGGCCAGCACGGTCTTCAGGTGGACCCTGACCTCTTCGTATAGCATCTACTTCCTGAGGAGGAGAAAGCAGAGCACAACCAAACTCAGACACGAACCATGGTTCAATTCAGTGTAACATGCTCCGGACACCTCCTATTTGCATTCATGGAGCCTCATTTTGAGAACCTTGGGCTCCGCCTGGAGCTGGGACTATGCTTGTTGTCTCTTGGACTTCAGGATGTCCAACACAGCATCAAAAGACAACATCAACTTCCAGGTGTCCACACTAATGCAGAGAACTCAGCAGTGGGGATAAGCTAAAATGCAGGTGAATCCCAGATGCATTATTTAACATTTTAATGGCTCATTTGATTTTTTGACTAGTCTTGCAGACTTTTGCACTTTCCTTAAGTGTAAACTAAAACCACACTGAACCTCTGATGCAATTTACTTCACAACAGTGTGTCATCCAGGGCGGGAGGAATGACTCTTGGATTCCACCAATGGGATCACATTATAGGGACTCTTGTCAGTGAGACTGACCATGATATGCATCCTGAGGACAGAGGTTACTCAAGGATCCTGGCTTCTGTGCTAGATCAGGAGCAGCACAAGGTGCCTGTGTTTGCCGAGGGTGGGAGGGTCAGCTATTCACCTTCCCCCAGGGGGCCAGCCCCTTTGTTTTCACTGTTCCCCACTGGATACCTCCAAAGCATATAACCCAGTGTTATTGGGAACATCACCTTCACAACTGAGAATACCAGAGCCCAAGAAAATGAGCCAATGAGAACAGAAATTTGGAGAGAGTACCGATCACCCTCAATTCTAGCATAAAAACCATTCGCTTCCTCCCACCCCCACCGCAGCTTTTCTTTGCACTTCTGAGTGACTTCTGGGCCTCCCTGCCCACACCCATTGCCCGCTGCAGTTTGTGTCTCTCTGGGAACCCACCTGCTCCTTCTGGCAGAGCCTCTGTGTAGCATGCTGCAACACGTGCTCGTAACACATGGAGTAGGTCTCAAAGTTGCTGCGCTCTCTTGCCATCACATCACAACCCAGGGAAAGGAGGCAGGCTTCAAGGTGGTCTTTCCTGAAAGTGACCTGAAAAGGAAGGTGCATCATCCACAGCCACTCCAGCAGGGCAGCCCCACCATGCCAGGGCTCTGGGCACGTGTCACTTTGGCTCATAGATCCACTGTCATTTCTCCTTCATACCCACACAGCAGCTCTAGCCTTGCAAACCTCTCTTTCAGGTCTGCTCTGAACATTTGCAGGGCCAGGGACGAGAGAACAACGGAGGCCCACATATCATGTGATGAAATATTTAAAGGTTATAAATCAAACTAACAAACTATTAAAATGAAATGTTCAATTCTTCTACCTTGAAAAACAGACCTTCAAAATGATGCAGAAGGCCAGGTTTGAATTTATTATTCTTGGACTACTCTGAGTTCTACGCTGAAGTGTGGTGACCTGGGGACAGCTGGTCCCCAAATTACAGTTTACAGTATGCTGTGAGGCCCTCACATGCCTGTGAGTAGACACGCAAGCCCGCATGTCCAAACTCCATCCACAGCCCTACAGTTGCCCTTGGCCACCCCCCAGGCCAGGCGTGTGCACACTAGTGGTGAGGTCCAGTCTCACCCTGGGAGGATGGTGCAGAGAGGAGGCCCATGCAGGTGCTGAACTCAAGGAATTCCAGTGTCCCAGGTACTTGGAGCGTGATCTAGAAGGAAGGCAGGGCTCTGTGTGGACATGTCCCCATGGCCCGGGGCATGTCTTACCTTGTGGAGAAGGGCATTGCAAGAGGAAGGCCAGAGAGGGGCCCTCCGAAGAGTGGGCATCTGGCCCTGCCTGCTCTGGTTTAGGCGCCACACAACTCATTCTTTAGGCAATTCCATTTACCTATCTCCTCTATCTCTAGGAGACTGGGCATACTTTTGAAAAGGTAGCAATTAAGGAACAGGGGAAATGTCCACCCCTCCAAGGCAGGCTCTGGAGAGAAATGGGAGCCACCACACGGAAGGTAGGACAGATCTACCCAACTAGGACCTGCATGACCATGCACGTGTTTGTCTACGGGTTTCAGTGAATGTATCTGTGTGTGTGTATCTGGGTCATCTTATGTGGCCAAGTCTGACACTCAGCTGGTCTACATGAGCTGTATCTGTGACACTCCCAGACTCAGGCTGGCCCCTGGTCCACTGGCAGTGCAGTGGAAGCTAGCCTGCCCTTGGAGCCTGGCTGGTCCCCCTGGCTCTGATTTGCTTGTCCTGTCATTGCAACCTCAGTGTCCCACTGGCCTCCAGGGAAAGCTCACGATGGGCTTTGCCAAGGTAAGTTATTGAGGCGAACTAGCAGAGGTGGCAGGTAGTGACGGGACCCCGCACTGACGAAGGAGTGAGGAGGGGAGTCACACCCTGTGCTGGAGGACAGGCCTTGACCCAGTGATTCCTCTTCTAGGAATTTATCATTAGGGAATTAAAAATTGTACACAAAAACATGCAAACAGATGCTCTTTATGATTTTCCAATAGAAAAGAAAAATGGCAACGATTGCCTACCGATGGAAAAGAGTTGACTCCATCTGGCTCATCTACATGAGGAAATACTGAACGGCCACCAAAAATGTCCACATGTTTATTGACAAGGAAAGATGTTTATAACATACAGTCAAGTGAAAAAAGCACACTATCAAAAAAGGACATATAATCTTTTTTGTAAAACAAAAAGTGCATGAGTAGGAAAAGGTTATAGAGTTTGAAGGAAATATGTCAAAATAATAATAGTGGTTTTCGACGAGTGGTATGACTGGGTGTATTTCTAAGACACGAGTATTTCCTACTACACTGTAATCTTATAATGTATATACCATATAATTAAAATAATTATGTAAATATATTTTAATATATATATAATTAAAAGATAATTAAGCCTTTTTTTTTAAAGTCATCAGCTGTACCAGCTTGGCGGGATGCAATCTGTATATGTGCAACAAAATCAGCAGTTGGAAACCTCTGTGCAGGCAGGATTTACTGAGCAGCAGCCAGGGAGCTCAGCCTCCCCTGACTCACTCTCTAGGGCTCTCCTCAAGGGGCCCCCTCAGTGGGGTGGGGTGAGGGCAGGTCATCCTGCTTGTTACACTTCTTACCCCCACCCCCAGCCCCTGGAAAATGGCACCAGGGCAACCACAGTTGAGCTGCTGACAATAAGGCAAAGGGAACTCAAGACTCTGTCTCCTGGACTTTGACCTTTTATGGTGAAAAGGCAAGGCTACATGGGTTTAGTAATGACAAAGGAAACACTTCCTGGTCTGCGATGGAAGCCTGGGGCCATGAGAAGTCACAAGACACACTGGAGGCCGGGAAGGTGTGGCCAGTGGCCTCATCAGGGCCCAGTGCTCGGAGCCAGCCACAGTGACTCACCCGTAAAAGGGTGATGTCCTGGACATCAGTGCCAGGACATGGGTGTGCCAACAGGGCCTCCAACAGCTCTTACGCAAGGCAAACACTTCTCAAACTACCACCACCACAGCCCCTGCAGATATAGGATCCCAAACAAACAGAAATGCAGACTTGAGCCACAGTGGCCTGTGGCATGATGCTTTCCCAGTAAGGGTGAGGAACGCTTTGGTGAGTCTGTGTAACATTAAGGAGGTGGGCATGGCCAGGACTCCCCTGAGCACCTGCAGAGGCAGAGAAGCCTTGTTACTTCCTTCTCTTGGTGGCTCTGCCTGGGCCTCAGGAGGTTGAGCCAAAAGGTCAGCCTGAGGGGGTGGCCCAGAGGGGGTGGAGCTGAAGGCGGGGAGTGGGGCAAGGACACAGGCAGAGCTCTGCAGGAGGATGTGGAATGGGGAGTGTGGTTGAGGGGGCAGACAGGAAGCTGTGACTGACAGGTGATGGGGAGGTGCAGGGGACTCCCAGGCTCCCAGCAGCCCCTTTCTCCAGGTGACTGTCAGCCCTGCTGACTGTGCATCCAGCCTTCTGGAAGCAGCACTTGGAGCCACCTTGGAGCAACGTCTGCTGCTGGACTACATTCAGCCTATGTGGCTTCTGTTGGCACAATCCTTCTGAGCTCTCAGAGCAATTTATTTCCTAAAAGCTGCTCTGCAACCTGTTCCTGCCTTCCTGGGTCACCGTAAATGTCAGCTGTGCTTGTGTCAAAATGCAGTGCGAGTAGACTTCATCTGCCAACTTTCCCTCCAAGAGCCCAGGTGGCCTCAGAGTTACAGAGGAGGACCATTGGCCCAGTTCTGCCCCTTAAGTGGCCCCACCCTCCACGGGGCTGATTCCATCACCGACATTGAAACCTGAACCTTGATGGGTGGCCCCGGCTGGAGGAGCACGAGATTTCCCCAGGGATTCTTTAAGGGAGCCAGCCTGGGGTGAAGCATGGCAGGTGCCAGGCCTTGTTATGGCAAAAATGTGGCCCTGTAGCCTGCTAGGAGCAAACTGAGCTTCTGTGGTTTGCTTCTTCTTGGAATGCTTCATATCAATTTAATATCGGGCACACACGAGGTGTACTGAGGCTGTTCCTAAAACATCCACCTCTGCTCACAAAACACTTCAGTGACTTCCCCTTGACTCTGGGGTAAAATGCAAACTCCCAGGGATTGCACACAAGGCCACTGCACACAAGGCATGTGGCCCTGCCCACCTTCCCAGTGCCCTTCTCTGAGCTCTGCTATGCTCCCTTCCTAGACTGCTCTGCCTATCTTCCCCTGCCTCTCTTCATCTGGCCAAATCCTTGTGCTTCAAGACTTGACCCAAATAACACCTCCTTCAGCAAGCCGTCGCTGACTACTTCCTGCCCCACCCGCTGGCTAGGTGTGTCCTCCTTCTGTGAGCTCACGTTGCACCTGCGCGTGCTCTCTCAAAGCACTTACTGCCCTTTCCTGACATTGCTGCTCCACCTGTCTCCCTAAGCTCTTTGAGGGCAGGGACTGTTCTTTTGCCTTTCTATCTCTAACAAAGTGCCTGGAAAAAGCAGGAAATCTATAAAGGCTTGCTAAAAGAATGAATGACTCTGGGCATACAAATGGAAATAGTTCTGGAACCCACAATATAGACTATTATAGTTCTGATTTGCAAAAAGGTCAATCTATAACTTCAGGCCAGTGTATTTGGCATAAAATTTGGGTAAGATGTCAGAACTGATCATGAAAGCTGGTTTTCTAAAATTTGGAGAAGCAGGCAAAACTCACTAGAAGCCAACATGGGTTCAAGAAAAACCAGGGCAGATTAATCTCATTTCTTCAGGAAATACAGCAGATACAGTATTCCTGGGTTTCAGTAGGACATCTAAGAGGGAAACTGGGAGAATGCGGGCTGGGGGACAGTACAGCTGGGTGAGCTTCCAGTTACTGAAAGACTGTGTCCAAAGAACTCGCATAGTCTGGGAGGTCCTCGAATGGGCTGCACAGGGCTTGGGGCCTGTCTTGTCATACTCTGTTTATTAGTGACTCGAATGAGGATTCTGAGGGCAGGCTGACACAAATCTGGGAGAGGGAGAGTATGCTGGATGATGAAACATCCAGATTTTTACAGATCTCCAGAGGTTCAAGTTGTGGATTAAACTGAACAAGAACAAGGCTGATGACAGGACAGCAGCAGAACGTTTGCCGAGTGCAACATGTGGGCTTCAGGTGACAGCTCAATGCATCAGCTGTGACGTGCCTGCCAAAAGCCAGCATTCATGGGTGTTAATCAAAGCAGAGCACTCAGGACTAGCTTGAATTTGCTGGCCAGACCAGCTTGAATTTAAAGAAGACTGACGGAATGGCAAGCGTGCTCACACAAAGTGACCGAAGGAAGTGGAGCTCGCTTAGTGCTTTAAGAAGAGCAGACAGGCTGAGGTCCCCGAGGTCTGTGTGAGCAGTCCGTGCCCTGCACGGAGGCTCCCGGGCGAAGGGGCCTAGCACCTGCTCCATGTTCCAGTTCACATGTGCCAGCCCAGGGCTGCACTGTCGGGAGGAAAGGGTAATGATTTGTAATCCAACTGTTTTGATTTGCCCTAGGGTAGGCCCTTCGTGGTAATCTGCGGAGTCTTCACACATGTTAGCAGTGCCTCTAATGAGCCTCTCTGACGTCCAAAGCCTTGTTGCCAGGGGTCAGAGCCACGACCTGTGTTGTCTCGGGGATGGATGAGCCACGATGGAGATGAGAGAGGGGCCAAATCCATCTTAGTAAAACAAGACCTGCCTGGGGATAGCGAGAGGGGGCAGGTTTGGAAGAGTGAGCTCCTTGTCACTGCAGATGACCCAGAAGAGGCTGGAGCCTACCAGGCACGGACTTCGGGGGGGCCCAAGCATCCTGAGGTGCTGTGATTTCAAGACACTGGCCAGCTGACCCCAATCTCTTCAAGTGTGCCCCAAGTTTCAGTTGTGCCTGATGTGGTTTGCTCTGCTTGCCAATGCCCACGTTTCTTTCCTACAAGGTCCTGTCCTCAGTGTTGGGGTGAAGCATACAGATAGGGGATGAGAAGAACTTGAGCCACAAAATTGTTTTTATTGTGGTAAAATACACATAAAATCTACCATTTTACCATTTTTAAGTATACCCTTCAGTGGCATCAAGTACCTTCACGCTGTCGTGCAGCCATCACCACCATCCGAATCCCCAAACCGCTTCATCTTGCTCAACTGAAACTCTGTACCCGCTAAACTGTAACTCCCCACTCCCCTCCTCCCCAGCCCCGGCAACCAGCATTCTCCTTTCTGTCTCTGTGAATGTGACCACTCTAAGTACCTCATATAAGGGGAGTCACGCAGTATTTGTGCTTTTGTGACTGGCTCATTTCACTTAGCATAATGTCTTCAAGGTTTATCCCTGTTGTAGCACATGTCAGAATTTCCTTCCTTTATAAGGTGAGCCACAAAATTTTTTGATTCAAACCTTTTTCTGAGCACACCCCACCATAAATCACTTCTGCATCTTGAGGATGGAAAACCGCTTTGCCCTCTCGTCAGAGTACCATGGTTGTGGGTAATTGAAAGCTCAAACAAATACATGTAAATCATCAAGTTCTGAAGAAAAATGTATCCCTAATCAAGCTGATGAATTCTCTACCTCATAATTAAGAACTGAAGTGTGTATTACAAAACGACAGAGAACATTTGAAGAACTTAGAAAAATATAAATTTGAGGCCGGGCACGGTGGCTCACGCCTGTAATCCTAGCACTCTGGGAGGCCAAGGAGGGCGGATCACTCAAGGTCAGGAGTTCGAAACCAGCCTGAGCAAGAGCGAGACCCCCGTCTCTACTATAAATAGAAAGAAATTAATTGGCCAACTAAAAATATACAGAAAAAATTAGCCGGGCATGGTGGCGCATGCCTGTAGTCCCAGCTACTCGGGAGGCTGAGGCAGGATTGCTTGAGCCCAGGAGTTTGAGGTTGCTGTGAGCTAGGCTGATGCCACGGCACTCACTCTAGCCCGGGCAGCAGAGTGAGACTCTGTCTCAAAAAAAAAAAAAGAAAAGAAAAGAAAAGAAAAAGAAAAGAAAAGAAAAGAAAAGAAAAGAAAAGAAAAGAAAAGAAAAGAAAAGAAAAGAAAAGAAAAATATAAATTTGGAGAAAACATTGTTTTAAAAAATAGAGCACATTTTGCTAAGTCAGATTTTTTAAAAAAATAGTTGAGTTTCAAAGGAAACTGGCTTCATATCTACCTAAAGCATTTAGTTAACACTCCTAAAAGCTCTGTTACGGCCAAATATCCACATAGATTCTATTATCTTGCCTTTTCAGCGGGTTCCTTTGATTTAGCAAGGCATTTCTTGCCAAGAGCAAACATGTTTCAAAACTCCAAGGATTGTGTATATGCATGTGTGTATGTACTAAATATATACTATTTTTAAGGATGATATTATATAGAGTTGGTATGGATTCAAATATTTTTCTGGAAGGACACACACAAAAATTGCTGATGCAGTCTTCCTTTGCGGAGAGGAAACTGGGGATGGGGGAGTGGGGAAGGGTGAAAATGTTACCTTTCTGTGTTGCTGGATTTTTTTCATATTATACATTTGACTAATGTTTTCTAGGTAGTGGAATTAAAGGCTATTTTGGTTTTCCTCTTTTGAATTTTCTATACTAACAAATCAACAACAGAAAATGTAGCTTAAAATCAACTCATTCATAAATAAACTTCAAGGCTACTTTAAAAAATTGACAAAATTTGAAATTAGCCAACATATGTATTTTAATTGCTCATATTTTTACTAGAAATCAGTCTTTTTTCCAAAATTAAAAACTAATGATTACTATTGTGGGTTTAGCCTCAGTATTCATATCATTCTTACAGAATAAATGAAGTAGTAGTAAATGTGCTAAATGAGAAAGTCTCCTTTGTTTGGGTTTCTATTTTAAAAAACCCAGACAGAATGACTGATTTCAACACATACCTCTAGTCCACCATCCTGGTAATCCTCCATCAGTCTCTGCGTAAATTTTTCAACTATCTGTGGCCTTATGACTGAAAAGTTTTCTTTCATGACTTGGTGTTTCCAAAGATCTAGGGGGAAAAACATCCCATGACTAGTGTCACAAAACATTGAGCAAACATGCATGGTCAGCAAGTGCCACTCTCTAGGACATGACGCTGGATAGAGCAAGTGGTCATTTCCAAATACAGTCACCCCCTAGGAGTATGCAGAGAATTGGTTCCAGGAAACCCCCACAGACGCCAAAATCCACACATATCTAAGTCCTATAGTCGGTCCTGTGGAATCTTCAAATATGCACAGTCAGCCGCTCCACATGGGCGGGTGTTACATCCCAAGGAACTGTATTTTCCATCTGCGCGCGGTTGAAAAAACTCCGCCTATCAGCAGATCTTCACAGGGCAAACCTGTGTTGTTCCAGGGTCAACTGTGCACAAAAACTAGTGGGTGAGCTGGGGGAGCGGTGATGGTTGAGGACCCAGGACCCCCTGGAACATGGGAATAAGGAAGATCTCGAGCAAGATTCCTAGTGCAAAGATCTGGAAAAGCACCTCTGAGGACCAGTGAACATATTCCGTTACCATAACTGAAAAACCCAGATCAAATGTTACTGATGGCTACGTGACGTCTACTTTCATTAAAGCCCTCTATATATCTGAACAATTATTTTGGTCTAACACAACTATCAGAAATAAAGGAAGAGCTATTACATTTATCTCATATTTATATTAAAGTACATTCCTAGTGCCACAGGGCAAAACTAATTTGAATATACAGGAATAAAGAAGAGCAGGAAATCCAGAGGAGAGAAGAAAGTGTCCCGGATTAGAAACATCGAGAGCTGACGGGCTGGGTGGAAGGAAGCCGTGACGTGGCTGACACACACGGGACGCCGCACACACACAGCGAGCCAGGGCAACGTCAGCTAGGCAGCGAAAGTGTGGAAACACCGCAAGTGCCCATCACTCAGGATCTAGTTACTCAAACCATGGCGTATCCTTCCACTGAAATAGTATGTAGCTGTAAAAAAAAAAAGGAAGAGGAAATTCTCCATATACTAATGTGACAAGAACCACGATTGTTAAGTGACAAAGGCAGGTGCAGAACAGTGGACACAATAGGCTCTCTCTGGTAAGAAAGGTATAATTATAACAAAGGGAAAGGATAGCCCCACAAGCCTACTCAGGGTTGTTGCTCCAGAAATCCCCTTTTTCCTATATTCTCGGTTCTCCCCTGTTTCCTGGGTCTTTCACGATAGCACACCTTGTCTCTCCCAGCTCAGAAAACTCCTTCTCCTGACTCCACTTTGCCCGTCAGCTATTGCCTCACTTCTTTGCACCCTTTCATAGCAAAACTCCCAGAAAGAGATGTCTACACTTAAACTGCCTTCAGCGTCTCTCAAACTCCCTTAAGCCCGCTTACCTGATTTTCGCCTCCACCACTCTGCTGAAACTCACTTTGTCAAAACCCCCAGCGATCTCCACATGACTAAAGCCAGAGTGGTTTTGCTTGACTACAAGCAGAACTGCACACAATTTGTCACTTCCTCCTGCTTGAGAAACTTCCTTCACTAGGCATTGGGACACGGCTCTGTCCTAGTTTTCCTACCTCACCGTGTGCTCCTTCTCTTCCTTCTAGATTTCTTTTGCTGTTCTCCCCACATGCCTCCAGCTCTTAACATTAGAATATCCCAGAGCTCAGCCCTTGGGCCAGCTCCTTTCTATATATACTCACTCCTTTGTCTATCTTATCTCGGCTCATAGCTAAATACCATTTATAACCCAACGACTCTCAAATTTAGATCCAATACCCACTTGGCATCTCTTCTTAGATACCTAAAAGGCATTTAAAACTTAATTTGTGCATCAAATCAAATTCCTAATCTTCCTTCCCTAACTTGCTTCATCGACAGTCCTCCCCATCTCAGCTGATAGAAATTCTATTTTCCCAATTGCTCAGCTTGAAAATTTTGGAGTCATGATTAACTCTTTACTTTCTCTCATACCCAATAATATCCAATCTGTCTGAGCCTACTTCGAAACATGCCCAGAATCTGACCATGCACTATTTCTACTGCTCCCAATTTTGTTTGAGCCACCATCTCTTGCTTGGATTATTGCAAGAGCCTCCAAACCATCCTATCTCCTCTTTCATCCTTTCTTCCCTCACTGTCTATTCTCAAGACTGCAGCCAGAGATTCTATTAAACATAAGCCAGATCATGCCACTCAAAATCTGGGAGGGGCTCCCCACTACATTCAGAGTAAACACTAAGGGCCTTATGAGGCCTTGCATGATCTTTCCTCTTTCTCCCCCTTTCCCTGACTTCAGCTCCTACTACTTTCCCCTCACACTCTGCACTGTAGCCACACTTGGGTCCTTGCTGTTCCTTAAATGTGATAGGCATGCCCTACTGAGGGCCTTTGTATGGGTTCTTCCTTCTGTCTAGAATGCTCTTGCCCCAGATACCCTCACAGCTAAATTCCTCACCTTTTTCAAATCTTTGTTCCAAATGTCACTAACTCAGTGAGGTCTACTCTGATCACTCCCATCTAAAATTGCAATGTGCGCACTTCAAACCTCCACAGCACCATCCTTCCCTGCTCCATTGTTTTCTTTTTTCTTATGTTGATTGCTTGTTGTCTACATCATTCTGTATTATAAACTCAATGAAAGTAAGAATTTTTGTTCCATGAAGGTGAGGCTATATCCCCAAAACAGTTCCTAAAAATAGAGTAGCCTAGAACATAGTAGGTGCTCAGTAAATAGTTATTGGATGAAAGAATTAATATATGCATAAAGAAACACTAAAAGGGTATATAAAAATTAACAAAAGTGGTTACATATAGGTGGCATAATGGGGTGCAAGGGAATTAATGGTGGCAACAAGACTTCTAAATGTATTTTTTAATATCATTTTGAGTTTTGAACCATGTGAACACATTACCTGTTCAAAAATAAAATAAAATTTAAAAATAATTTGACAGTGCTGAAATGTTAATCACATTGGGAAGAACAGACTAGATCGGGCTACCTCCTTGTGTGTGTGATCCCAGGAAAGTTCTGCAAACAAGAGACCTCTGGAGTTGGACCCAAGAAGCAAGCCCCTGGCTCCCTTTTCTGTGTAGGGTGCTGGCCGTCAGCAAGAATGCCCACCAGCCCACTCCCTGCCCAGCTGCTTCCAATTTCAGATGAGATTTCCTACTTGACAAGAGACTCAGTGCACACAAGGGGACGTGTCTGGTGCGATCAGCCCACAAGTGTGGACATGACAGAGCCAGAGCTTCTGGTATTTGCACTTTCTATTCTATTTACGGGGGAATCCTGGTTTTGAAAATGGGATCCCACATTTCTTCTTCACTTGACTACTTCCCATAATAAACATATAAATCTGGTTTTGCTTTTCCTTTAGGAAATAAAGGCCAGAAGACATATCACTGCTGTCCCAGCATAACTGAAGTGGAAAATCCAAGGGTTAACGTGCCCAGAAATTCACACTTCTTACGATGCTTAAGACTGTTTAAAGTCTAAGCTTTGACAAGACACGGCTCATGTGTATTTCAGAAATTTTTCAGACAAGAAGTTGGACACTCCTTCCAGGGTACCGTTATGGTAGGTCTCCAGCTCACAGGCCTGGAGGGACCACATCTGTCATGCATCTCTAGCTTGGCAAATGCCCACTGAGCTGGTTTTGGGTCAGCTCTGGGCTCAGCTAACAGTATGTTACCCGAGTGCTGGCAACACTCTCTTTGCGCATGAGTTCAAGTTCAGACATCTGTCTGCATCTGCATCCACATCAGCAGGCAGGAGTCAGGGAGCCAGGGAAAGTGGAATTCATCCAAGAGAAGTAATTCCTGGCACAGAGGAGTTGGCTGTCTCCAAACGTGTCTTATTTTCAGTGTGTGTGTGGTCAATGCTTTTTCAAGATGAAGCAGCAGTTTTTGACAGAAGCACGGAAGAGGGAAGGAGACAGCACACTGGGGGTTAAATTAGGATTTTGTTTTCCCCTCTTTCTCTGTTCCCAGGTTATTTGACTACAAGAAACTGTTCACTTTCTGTCGGCCAAACCACTTCCCCTCACTCCCTCTCTGAACAACACCCTCACCCAGCCTCCTCCCTCTAGGAAGGGCACCTTGGCTTGGTAACATTTCACTTCCCCAACACAGCCACCAGCCCTTTGTGCCTCAGTAGTCCCTGGGTCCTGAGCCAAAGCAGAACTGAAACTCCAAGGCACTCAACTGCCAATCAGGGTTGTTCTCTCGCCCAGACAGGGGCCCAAATGAGTGGGTAGGTTGAAAGCCTTATTGCAGCATATATATGTGTCTTGCACTCCTGTGTTGTTCAAACTACTTTCTAGAACACTAGTTCCATAAGTTGATAGTAAACATTCCCTGGGGAGAAAAAGGTTCTGTGGCCAAATAAAGTTTAGAGATCAATTAATCAATAATAAACACAAAAACATTGCATATTTGATCTCTCTCCTAGCGATAAACAGTGGACAGGAGGATAGTAAAAGCTCTGAGGTCTAGAGTAGGGGAAACTTTTTAACATGATTTACCCTGAGTTTCCCAAACTTATTTTGATAAAAAACAAATAATTAAAACCCTTCTTCCCTGATCCCTGAAAAACACCATAGAAATCTTCTATCCAATGAAATCAAGAATAAGAGATGGTTGGTTAGTCAAAAGAAGTCAGTTAAAGCAGAGAAAGCTTTACAAATGACATGTGCTATCTTGAACATTTTATTTAACTACAAAATACATAAATTTACAAACATTTGCCAATCATCTAACATAGAGCCCAGGTCTTTTCTTTGTACGTACCCATTAGCTGGGGTTCTGCACCATCTTTCTTCTATAAACCTTAATATATAGTGCATGGTCTATAATACCTAGGGTTTTTTTGTTTTTAGGGAGAGAACTTAAAGATCATGAAAATCCAAATGCATTGTTTTATATGTTTTCACAGTTTAGCCTAATGTTTTCGGTCTTATAACCAATTTGATAACTTTTCTTTTTCTAAACAACTAGCCTTTTTGAGTTTTTCAAAACTTTCAACTTAGTTATTTAAACTTGTTTTCTTTTCTTAAACTTAATTTTTTAAGAGCAGTTTTAGGTTTATAGTAAAATTGAGGAGAAAGTACAGAGTTCCCGTAGGCCCCCAGTCCTCCCACACTCAGTCTCCTCTACCACCAGCGTCCTAGCCCAGAGTGGTAGGTCGGTTACAATCAACGAACCTACGTTGACACATCGTTATCATCCAAAGTTCACAGTCTGCATTATGGTTCACTCTGGGTGCTGTGCATTTTATGGATTTTGAAAAATATATGATGACATGTATCCGCCACTGTAGCATCACACAGAGTAGTTTCATAGCACTAAAAATTCTCTGTGCTCTCTCTCTTCATCCCTCCCTAAACCCTGGCAACCGCTGGTCTTTCTACTGTCTCCACATTTTTGCCTCTTCCAGAATGTCATAGTTGGAATCATACAATATGTTGCCTTTTCCAGTTGGCTTCCTTCACTTAGTCACACGCACTTCGGCTTCCCCCAGGTCTTCTCATGGGTTGATAGCTCATATCTTTGTAATGTTTAATAATATTCCATTGACTGGATGTACCAGAGTTTATTTCAACTTAGTTTTCATAAAACCAACAGATTTCTTTCCTTTTGTACTCCTATATCATTGGTTTATGTAATTCTTAATGAAATTACTCAATTCAACGACAAATAAAACCAGCATAAAGAGACTTGGAGCAAACACTGATCAATGATGTTAGGCAAACATACGCAACCCGAAGACTGTGATGAGTGGTACTTTGTTAGCTTGTGTCACCAAGGGATTGGAAGGCTCAGGTAACCCAGGAGTCTGTTGGTGAAGGGTGGCTGGAATAACTGCTGCTTATTAGCTCGTGTCCCACGGGCACTGCTGGGGAAGCGCTGGCTGACACCATGCTCTTCTGTTTTGACGACACTCTTCTGATGTAAAAACATTTTTGATCATTCACCTTTACTATGTGCACGTTTATATTTCTATTATATATTTTTATATTTGATTTATAACTACCTACAGTATTATCACTAGCTAATATCAGAACACACGATGTATATAGGGTGAGGTTCATCAACAGCGAGAATGGATCTCAATCCACATTCCCAGTGGTTTCCTTGACCTTTTAAAATTTTTTGTCTGATTTCTTATCAGATGTGATTAGATTATCTTTTTTAATCTCATAATGTGGCTGAGGATAAGCACATACATCAGGATTGGAAGTGTCACCTCTACTATCTCCTTATTAGAAAAATAAGAATGGCCTTCCTGTGGTCACTTTAGGACACCTCAATGTAGAGTGTGGCATGTGACTCCTTACATGGGCACTTAATCTACTTAGAAGTTCTAATATTTTCTTCCCACACCCCTGGGATATATGCATTCTACTTTGGAGACTGTTGGCCTTATAATTGCTCAGAGAAAATTAAAAAATCAATTAAAAATCATTTCAATGCCAAAATGTCAAAGATGGGGCACGGCAGTGGAGCCCATCTCTCTGCTAAGGCAAACCCTGAGGCTGAGCGAGGATGCCTGGAGCTGCTGTTGCTAGTTCTCAGGGGTGTCCCAGTTCAGCTACCAAGACCTAGCACCAGGGCCAGGGCTGGATGCCTCATTTTCAGAGGCTACTGACAAACTGGACACTCATTCAGAAGCTGTATGAAAGGATTAAGCTCCAAGACCAGGTGGGAAGGAGGGAAGGAGGTGGAGGGAGAGGAGTATTCCAGGGTTCCTTTTCGGCAGGTATAAATGTAGACATCACAGTGGGCCAGCAGGGAAAGAGGAGACCCCGAGGGAAAGGACAAGAGCCTTTGCTGTCCCCCTGGTTCTCGATACTCTCCATTCCTAACTCTCTCTGGAGACACCCCCAGCCCCAAGCTAACCTTGACCACAAAAGGTGATCTCTGCATGAAGAAGCAGACCCTGCTTGGAAGCCCTGTCCACTATAGGTACTTCTGAGATAAACAGTAGGTGGGTACAGATTCCAAGGTTTTATTGCCTTTTTCAAAGGTACCTAGCCCATAGCGGTCTGAAGATTAAATTGAGGAAATGTATATATGAAAAAAGCACCCTTGGCACACAGTGGGGACTCTGTCACTTGTGTGAGGGGAACTCAGTGGAGGAGACCCAGGCCTCCACATTGAGTCACACTTGACAAACTGAAGACCAAACCAAAACAAAATCAAAAAACAACAACAAAATCTCCCTCAATGTTGGCATTTATTTTAAAAGTTTCATAAGTATAGACTCCAAATAAGAGTCTAGAATTGCCAGTGTACTCCAGCCAAAGTTAGGTTTGGTAATATCAACCTTACCACCACCATTAAAAACAACTCTACCCCTCCCCTCTGCCTGACCCCCCCACTGGCCCTGTACTCAAGGCCGCCTCCAAACACAGCTGACAGGCTCCCTGCACAAGGCAGCACAACCACAAAGCGAAGATGCTTTCCCCAACCCCTTGCCCTGGGCGTCTCATGAGAACCACAGCTCTGAAATGTGCAGATGGTTACACCTGCTGCGTGCTTGTGGATTTTCTCCAAGGACTCGGAAGGGAGCCGCCTGGATGCAGCAAACACGGCACAAACAACAGGCGCTTTGTGTCTCATTAAATGTTCTGTAACTAGAGCTCAACCCCACTCTGGCTCTCTGGTGCCGTTTAGACACGCCCAGCTGGGGAGAGGCCTGCCTTCCCATTGCACAGACTTTTCCCAAAGCCCAGCCAACCGAATCCAGTTACTCCAAGCACTGATAAAATTACAATGACTCAGGTGAGGACAGAGGTTATTAATTAACATTACAAAGTCTGTAGACTTTGTCTCAAAAGGAAAACCGAATTTATTTTGCTAGTCAGACCACTCCTCGCTAGCTCAAAGGCTGTGGATTTTCCTACACAATTACTGGAGTTAGGAATAGACATTGTAGTTCCAACAGGACTAGCTACATAATCTGAGGGGCCAGGTGCAAAATAAAAACGTAGGGCCTCTTGTTCAAACTAACAGGAAAAAGGGCTGCTACAGGTATTAAAATATAAATCTTTCCCTTTCTTCTGCAGTCTCTCTCTTGACCTGTCATAGTGTTTTTATTTGCTTTCAATGTTGCACTCCCCTGCACAGGGCAAGTGAGACCCTTGCAAGCACCCCGCCTGTGACTCGGTGCATGAGTGTGCATGACCCACCAGCCACCAGACGGAGGCACCGTGCCTGGCCAGGGGTGGAGAGGTTGAGCCAGGCATCTCCCCTTCCCACGGGCCCACTGCCCCAATCCGCTATGGACAGGCAGCCCCCAAGGGTATTGCAACCTCAGTCCAGGGGGTTCTAGGTACCCAGGGGTGGGCAAGAAGCTTGCCCTCGCTGAGTTACCTGTTGAACACATCATGGTGCTGCCAGCTTGGGGTTCCTGAGACACTGCCTGCTGCACATGCTGTGCCCAGGTCCCCAGAGGGGGTGGTGGTGGTGGTGGCAGTAATTGCTGGGGGCATCTGGGGAGAAGGAGGTTAGGGACACCCAGGATGCCAGAGAGCAGAGGAGCAGGTGGCTGAGAAGCCCTCCCGGAGAGGTTGGGAGGCAGCAGGAGGTGGGACTGTGCTGAGTCAAGGCTCCAAGCCTGGGCGCTGTGCGTTCCCTTGACTCACTGGACCTCACTTATAAAACAAACTTCCAAGTTAAAATTATTAAGAGTTTCAAGAGGTGACCACAGAATGTGAAACCCCAAGTGCGCCTCTGGCCCTGAGTTTTGACCTCAGATGACAGGAAAAAATTTTGATTGTCTTGCCACCCTAAATGTATGTATCTGTAAGATTTTGACACATGTATATACTTAGATATATTACAAATAAGAAGGGCTTTATGTGTTTCCCTCATTTCAACTTTACTTCAGTTCTGAGCTAATCAGTAGAGACTGAAATTAAAGTATGTTTTAAGCCTTTTGAGTGCAATGAAATACACCAAAGTGTTAATAGTATTTCTCTCTGGGTTGAGGTGTGACAGGTAATTTTTATATCATTTTCTGAGCATTGCAGTGGTGTTTTCTTTTGTTTTATTTTTCAATGAATGTGGATACACTGATTGCTTTTATAATTAGGAAAGAGCAACAGTTATTTTGCGAAGTAACAAAGTAAGCACACTTTACCTGTAGGGAGAGTACACTCCTGCTTGGATTTTTCTGATAAAACCAGTGTCATCTCTCTGTTAACTTTTCTCAATACCTCCTGGATCATATGAATTTCAAAATTTTCCAGAATCTTCTGAAGCTAAAGTAAGCATAGGTCAGGGTCACTCTCCACATTCAGCTTGCACTTTGGGCTCCTAAGTCAAATTCCTGCAGAAGGGCTTTGGGCTAGGTCCTGTTGCTCAGCTACTTTCTCCCCGGGAAGAAGGAGGGCTTCCATTCTAGGGCTCCCTGGTGTTTCCAGGGGGTAGATAGACCTTTCTGGAGACCAATATCTTTTCTTTCTGGCCCACATCCTGTTTGATAAAATACAATCTCTTTTACCAAGTTCTGTTACATTAAAAGTGTTCAATGCCTGAGGTGACCTCATGTCTTTCGGAGTCTCTAAATGTGGCCAGGATTTTGTGAGCTGTCTTTCTTTATAAGAGAAGCTCTCGGGTCTGAAAGTTGATTTAGATACTAAAGAGGATTTCAAAAGAAGATTTAAAATTCTGTACACGACCAAGAGAAAACTCTGTTCCAATAACCGTGAGCCCTCACTCTAGCCATTGTGCTTGCGGAGCCCACGCTTCTCTCTGCAGAAGGACCCCAGAGGAACGCGAGGCCAGGAAAGCAAGCCATGAGCGTGGCTCTGGGGCTGAAATCTCCTTGTGGCTCAGTGAACATGCATCTCTGCACTGAAACCAGCAGCCAGAGGCTTTGCTGCTACGATAAGCCCAGCGGTGGAGAGCCTGTGCCCAGGACCAAGCTGAACACAGACTTGGGAAAACAACTTCTCTCCACACAGATCATCTAACACGCACCAAATATGCTAGTGCATAAATTGCATTTTCTTATTCTCAGAAAAACAATTATAAAGAGCTTTTTAAAATATTTCATTTCCATGTGGATACTTGTATGCTCGGTTTTATGTTTAAGACGGTAGTGGTTACATTTTCTATTGCCTTTCTCGTGAAGGTGCACCTCAATTTGAGGAAAATCTAAATAAAGAAAATCTAGACTTATAGAACTGAAACATTCAGGGGTAGTTATTTGCTTAATCAAAGACACAGATGACTTTAAATACTTAGTTCCCCCGCCCCCTAGCCTGCTCAATGATTTACAGCCCTTCCATTTATAACTAACTTCTTAGAAAAAAAAATACCATTTGGGTTTATCTGTAGTTTTACATGCTAATGCCATAAAGCAAGTTTTCAAAGGCAAAATGGCTTCTGCATACCTGTTGAGCTTTTATTTCAATTTCTGAAGCTCCTTTTGGGGGAAGAATAGACTGACTATTTATTGTAAGTACTTCAAATTCATCTTCTTTCCCCATCTGCCTGGCTAAAACTTTCATGCTGGGGTAGAGAATGTCACTTCTATTAAGGAAGAAAGACAGAAATTAGCAAACAAACATACTTTTTTTCTCATTCTGATTCTCGGCAATTATTTTCATTGACTCTTCTAGTCCCTACTACCACATATAAACCTCCCAAGCCCTTCACAGACACTCACACCAACATCTAAATTCATCACAGTTGCTACTCCCTTAGTCAACACGAAACCCTGAGGCTTTCTCCCATCAGGTGCATATCATTTCGTCTTCATTCTTCAAAATATTGACAAGCCTTCTCATTCCCTAGTTATCAGGAACACTGACTATAATAACTTCACAAGACAGACAATCTGGCTACGCCAAAGTGAACCTTTCTAAGTTTAGGAAGATCCAGGGGGTAGATGAGTGCTTAGTAAATTCTGATTTGGTAACAGACACATGGCAGAAGCAACGTGTCTTTCCTGCCAGCTAAGTTATCCCAGCCAAGGCCTGCAGCTGCTAGAATGCCCCACCACCTGGCAGAACTAAGGCCTCAAGCTGCTCGCACCGTAGCCCGCCTCTGGTAGCCGTGCTGTGCGCTCTCAGACACTCAGCCCTCGGATCTAACGAGGCAGCAAGTGAGCAGCAGCTCTCCACCCAGCGTTCCCCGGGGTCCTAGGAGCTAAAAAGCTTAGAGTCAGCACTGTGGAGTCATTTCATAGATTCCAGTTCCTAGGGATGACTCCAGGAACAGGCAAAAGATACACACTATAGCTCAGTGGAATCCAGCCCTGTCCCCACAGTGAATACAACCCAGCTTTCCCCATAAAGCACTGCTGCCTTCTACTGGACTCAGTAGAGCTGGGTGTACCAGGCTTCATGGACCAAACCTCGCCCTCAGATTAAGGGGCTGGGATCTGCCCACCCCCAGGCTCCAGTCACTGATGTGAATTTCAGCCTCAGCGACACTCACTCGTAGAGCTCCGAGAACTGTTTGTAGAGAGAGACAGAGTTGATGTCCTGGCCTTGCAGCTTGAGTCGGCCCCAGTGCTCCTTTAGTACTTCCAGCTGCTTCCACAGTATCAGAAATGATCTCAGGAAAGCGAGAGACGTCACTGCATCGCATGGGCCCTCCAGCAGTTCGGAGGTCTTTGGGCTACTTCGAAACTGACTTCTGAATCCTGGCACTTTGGACCAATCTGGCTAAAAGCATTACAGAAATCCTTCTTTATTGACCATGGACTAATAGAGGATAACTTTTATGTGCAGCTCGGAGGATGTGGAGGAAACAAGGTGCTCATGTCTCTGCTGTCCTGCAGCCAGCAGTGTGAGGGCCAGAGTCACCCAGAGTCACCCAGAGAGCGATGGACACAATGGGGACCTGACTCCAGGCCCTCAGCCTGCCCACAGCGTTTCAGTCACAGAAAAAGGAGCTTTCCTTGGCACACCAGGATGGCAAATCCCATGATGTTATGACAAGAAGAGCCTCAGAGAACATTCAGGTGACAGTGACAATACCTTAGACACTCAAGTTTCCTGGCTAGAAACAGGAAGAACAACCTGGAAAAACTGGATCCTTGTCAGTGCTATTAACATGTCTAAAGAAAGGCTTGTTTGCCAGGAAAAACGTTGTGAGTGTCCCTGGAAGAACTGTCAAGCAAGAGCCAAAAGAGGGTGACTCCTCTAGATAGCTTGCAACCCCTCTATCTTGTGTCCTGCCCCCTCAGCAATCAGTTTCTCTGTGGATTTCCAGATTGCATTTTATCGTCAGAACCCTTTCATCAAATGAAATCTGGGCAGTGGCCCAAAATATTCAACAGACCATGGCCAAGCATGGTAAGAGGGGGCAGCCTAGAGGCCACATAATTGGCCCCCTCTGCTCAAAAAGCCCTCAAGAATCTCTGAGCAACCCCAAGACTCCTTGGACCACAGTTTTAAAGGTCCTGAGCTAATCTGTCACTTTCACTTTGGAGCTTTGGAGACTGAGGCCTAGAGAGATCATAGAACTTAAGGCATAGCTGGGGCAGGATCCCAGGGGTCCTGACTCTCAGGTCAGTATGAGGCCTAGTGCTCCCTATTGTCTATGAATAGCTAAATACTCCTGAATAAAGACATACCATAAAATAACACTAACTAAAATAAATAATAATATTAAAGCAAAGTTGTTAATACGTTCATATTAAGAGAAGTCTTCTCTACCTAAGTGTTTTATTTATTTATTTATTTATTTATTTTTTGAGACAGAGTCTCACTGTGTTGCCCGGGCTAGAGTGCCATGGCATCAGCCTAGCTCACAGCAACCTCACACTCCTGGGCTCAAGCAATCCTTCTGCCTCAGCCTCCTGAGTAGCTGGGACTACAGGCATGTATCACCATGCCCAGCTAATTTTTTATATATATATATATATTTTTTTTTAGTTGGCAGATTAATTTGTTTCTATTTTTAGTAGAGACAGGGTCTCGCTCTTGCTCAGGCTGGTTTCAAACTCCTGACCTTGAGCGATCCTCCCTCCTCAGCCTCCCAGAGTGCTAGGATTATAGGCGTGAGCCACCGTGCCCAGCCTACCTAAGTGTTTTAAAGCATGGCAGAAGGGACGGGAGACAGGATGAAGAACAAGCTGGGGGATGGGTTGGGGTGCCAGGAAAAGATGGTAACGCATCAGACACAGGCCGAAAAGTGGCAAACAGAGGGACCAAAGGGCCCAACATGTCTCTTCATCTTGGCATTACTTGGTATATACCCAGCTTTGCAAATGATCACATGGGGTGAAACATCTCATGGTGAAATTTAGACGGTACATATAAGCCCACTTCGTTTTCTACTGATTGGCCTAAAGTGGACTTGTGACTCAGTTTTAGCCAAAAAGACACAAAGAAAATCTATTGGAGGCTTCGGGAAAATATTTTCCTCCTTGATGAAGATACAGAGTTCCTCAAGGAGAAAGCTTTTTCGCTCTTGTTTTCATCTGAGGAGGATGACGGAGACATTTTGCTGACACAACCAAAGGGCAGAGCTTGAGTCCTTGAGGTAACTGCTGAGTGGCTGCACCAACCTGAACTGCCTCCCTCTCAACTTCCTGTGATGCAAGGTTAATACACTTCTTTAATGTAAGTTATGGCTAGTGGGACAACCTGTTATTAATGCCTGTAGCAGCAGAACCCTAATTGGCACAGAGGAACGTCAGCTCAAAGGTGGAAGATCGGAGAAAGCTTCCTAAAGAGAGTGCTTGGGAAGTTGAAATCTGAAGGATGAGTAGGAGTTAATCAGGTGACGAGGTAGAAAGAGGGAGGAGAGGGAGGTTTTCCACCAGCTTGCAAGAAGGAACAGAAGAAACCATGGTGCATTTGACAAACTGGAAGAAGTTGAGGGTAGAAACATTGGTGGCAGCCGAGTCATGAAGGTCTGGTTAAGGCATTTGGACTTTCCACGGCATTTGGAAGCCATGGAAGGTTATGGGGAGGGAAGTGACATAATCAGGTTTCCATTTAAAAATATTACCCTGGTGAATGCATTGGAAGGAGGCAAAAGTAAGTGTATAAAATCCATTTGGAGATTATGACCATAGCCCATCAACAGGAGATGATGATGGTTTGAACTGGTGGAAGGGGGTGGTGAGGGAGGAAGGAGAAAGTAGACAAACTTGACAAATATTAAAATAATAGCACAGTAAAACTTGATGTCTGGTTGTGGGGTGTGATAGAAGTTAAAAATGGGCCAGGTGTGGTGGCTCAGGCTTGTAATACCAGCACTTTGGGAGGCCAAAGTGGGAGGATCTTGAGCCCAGGAGTTCAAGACCAGCCGAAGCAACATAGCAAGACCCTGTTTCTACAAAAAAAAATTAGCCAGGTGTGGTGGCACGTGCCTGTAGTCCTGGCTACTCAGGAGGCTGAGGCAGGAGGATCACTTGAGCCCAGGAGTTTGAGGTGGCAGTGAGCTATGATGACACCACTACACTCCAGCCTGGGTGACAGAGTGAGACCCTGTCTCAAAAAAAAAAAAAAAATGATACCCAGAGTTTTTGGCTTGGGCAACTGGGCAGGTGGTGGTAAACTGACAGGGATGACAGGAGGAGGAGCAAGTTTTGGGGCAGTAAAATGAGCTCAGCTTAGGACACACTGTCTCTTAGATGGAACAAGTGGAGATGTTCAGCAGGCAGGCGAACATGTGAATCTGCCAGGATTGATATGTGGGCTAAACATATAGATTTTGGAGTAATCGCATATAAATGCCATCAAAGTCACAAAAGTAGATGGGTTTGCCTAGAGAGAGGACGAGGAATGGAGCAACATAGAAGATAAGAGGATGAGGGAGCCCCAGGGCCAGACTGTTGGGTTGGAATCTGAGTTTCTCTCCTCACTAACCATGTGACTTTGGCCATGTTACTTAACCTCTCTGAGCCTTGGTATTCTTATCTGTAAAATGAGATAATGAAAGTACCTACCTCATGGAATTATTGTGAGGATTAAATAAATTAATACATAAAAAGCACACTGAACAGACCTCAACTGACAGGCAAAAGCAATAGTAGTGCTGATAGCATTCTGGGCTAAGTGATAAGTCCAGAGGAGGCAGCAATTGCTTTGGAGTCCATGGGCTACTTGAACAATGAGGATGAGAGCCCAAGCTTGAAATGTTCACCTGGGGCTTCTGTTATATTATATACCCCTTTGGCCCTTCCAACTCCAGCCCTAAATGTGTGACTCACAAGGAAAGCATCATTTCATTTGGTTTCTATAGACCTCTTATAACATTTATCTTGTTTTTAAAATTAAAAGAAATGGTTATACCAGTGATCTTGGAACTTCCAGTGAAAGAAAATTCCCTGGAGTGGCTTTCACGGACTCCCCCTGCTTCCCTGTTCTCCCATGTGGCATTAGCACAGTCCTGGGACCCAGTGGGAGAGGCTGTGGGAAAGACGTGGCTCTCTAACCCACCTCCCCAATAGGAAGGTCCTTCAGTACAATACAGCACTGGTCAATGATGGGGACTGTTCGCCAAGAATACCTGTGTGTTTCTGTCCAGTGTGGCTTGCCGTCCTGGGGCCCCCTCTGTGGTCATGTGACAGCTGCTCAGAACATCCTCCATTAGCAGTTGCACGCCCTCCAGCTCTCCACGAGCCACCTTGCGGTCACTGTCACTCAGCTCACAGAGGCACAGCTAAAAACAAACAAACCCACCCTCCATGTCGAGACTTCTGTGTATCCTTCACATATGGTTTTGGGGAAGAAAACTAGGAGAAACTGTATTTATAAGTCTCACCCTCTCAACTATTAGCAAATCCATAAAAACCAGAGTAACATTTCTAGCTTAACGTCTTCCTTGACCCTATCAGATTTTTGGCTCTGTATGGCAGAACCAAGTTTCCCAGCCCTTACAGCAGATCTGTACATGGTGAATGTACAGCGTGATATCAATTTTCCTTTAAGGGTACAGATATAAATACATATATGCGTAGGCAAAATACTGGGGAGAAAACCAAAATGTGAACTATAATTGTCTCTTAGTGTTGGGACTATTATTGATTTTTTTAAAACCATTTTTCCTATTTTACTTTAAAAAAACCTTTTTCCTTATGGAGAATTTTGAACATGTAGAAAAGCAAACAAAAGTTCCCATTACCCAGCCCCCAAAACCATTCACCTATGGTTGAATCCTGCTCCATCCCATCCACTCCCCACCTCCATATCATTTTGAAGCGAATTTATGGTTGATTTTTATGTTGTTCCTAACACTTTTATGTATTTTCTATTTTTAAAAATAAAATACAACAATATTTACTTAAATAATCAGGGGAAAACATAATTAAAACTAACAATTTAAAAGAATTAAAAGAAGTTAACAATGGAAAGCAAAACAACAAAAAGATATTCTCTTTATGAGTCCTGTTTAAAAAGTTCCTTTCCCACCAGAGTCACTTGCTTCTGAGCTGCCAGCCTGAGACTTTCCCTAAGAGGCTCAGAGGGTGACAGCCAGTCTCCCAGACCATTACAGCCATGAGAACTTCAGCTGAGTCTACAGCCAAGGCTGACACCAGCTGAACCATGATTCTCTCCTGTCATAAGACAACATGACTCACTTGTGGCACCAGGTTTACAGCTTCCTAACCAAACACCCTGCTTATCTCATAAATTATTCGTCACTGGCGAGAATATGGAGGATCTGACCTGTGGACCCAATGACACCCTGCTTTGCAGTCTGCTTCAATTCTCTCTGCAACAATGGGGAAGGTAACATCCTACCTGCATGTTATATTCTAGGGTATCTGGGCTGCTACTCATAACTGGAAATGGTCCTCCATCTTCCAGAAATGCTCTCCAAGGGAACAGCACAGATGCCTAAAAGAACCAAATAATAAACAGGATAATGCTGGACTGTGATCATAAATAATAGACATCTGTACATGAACAGGATATATGTGACTGCACCCCAAAACGCTGTTGGATAATTTATTTATATAGAAATATTTCTTGAAAGATAGTCCCTAGTGAGGTAGAGGAGAGATTAATAATCTATTTTTTACATTGTTTTTTTTAGCAGATGGTGAAACACAAGCGTACTTAAGGTTTCAGTGTAACTTATCAGCACCATTGTTCAGAAGTTCTAGAATAGTATAACACCAGTGGGACATACTTATAATCAGTAAAAATAAACTAACTCAAATGCTCTCCATCTTAGGAACCTTAAAAAGTTGTCTTTCATCACCATTGTGCCCCAATTCTAGGTGCATGTGGGTCTCTGTCTTCTTCACATCACTTTCCAACAGCCAAGGCATCCCCTATCCCTTGCGTAGCCCTGGAGCTAGTGGGCCTGCCTATCTGACCCCATTCTATACTTTCAGACCTGGTTCTGGCTTTAGTCAATTCCTGGAATTGGAGTTGATCCTGATAGCCGGGAGCCAGGACTCCGCATCCACCTAATCCCAGGCAACATCCAAAGGCAGCAGGAGCCACAGTCACCGTCCAACCCTGTTCTGAGTCCAAATGGCGGTCAAGGCTTGTGCCAATGAAGGTTGAAATGTGGGACTTTCTTGGGGTTGTTGCTGGTGTTACATAACTTAGCTTTATAACATCAGCACATTAAGTCAGAGATTTTGGAGGCAAAAGACCTGGGATTGTGAAGTGGTTTTCTAGATATGTCCACAAATTCTTTGATACTCTTCCCCAAAAGAGGTGGAGCTTAATTCTTGGATGGGCTTGACTTAGTGACTCAGTTCTAATAAATAGAATATGACAGAAGTGATGGGATGTCACTTCTGAAATTCAGTAATAAGAAGACTGACTTTCGTCTTGGGTTCTCTCTCTTGCTCTCTCTTGGACTGTTTGCTCTGGGAAGCCATCTGCTCTGTTGTAAGGAAGTTCTGTGGAGCAGCCCACATAAATAAGCTTGCAATTGGGTCTTCTGATGCTAACACAGCCAAATTAGTGAGCTTGGAAGCAGACTGTCCTCCAGTCGAGCTCTGAGATGCTTACAGCCCTGGCCAACACCTGGATTGCAGCCTTGTGAGAGACGCTGAGCCAGAACTACCCACCTGAGCTGCTCCCAGATTCCTGATCCTCAAAAACTGTATGGGATAATGAATGTTTAGTATTCTAATCAGTTAAATTCTGGGGTAATTTGTTATGCAGATATAGATAACTAATACAGTTTGTGACCCGGTGTTGCTGTGACTCTCCCATAGTCTGATCTCTGGCTTTCCTGATCCTTGAACTCTAGTTATAGAAGGTGGGTAATATTGCTTCTGCCTAGGAGCCATAGGCGTTGCCAGGGTTACATTCGATAACACATGTTGTAAACAGGGCTATTCAAAACTCAGCTGCCGACCTAATTTATGTATTGTCATTGCCATCATGACTGTTTATTAAATGGAAAAGATTAAGTGTTTCTTTTGCTACCAGCTGTGAGCAGACAAGCTGTTGCCCGGATCAGCCTGTTGAGCGTTTGGAGGAGAAGACTCTAGGATTAAGAGCTGGCCTTGGGGCCCACACTGCTCCACCGAGGGCATTAAAGCATTGAGAGCCCCTGCAAAACTTAAACCAAATGCAAACAAAGTGACAAAATCCCCTACTCACAACACACCTTTTAGAAGTATAAAAATACCTCTGAAACACACCTGGGGGCTCCGTGGATCCAGTGGCTGGGGCAGGCTGAGCTGTGAAGCAAAAATGCTCTTCAGGAGGGAGCTGCTCAGTGGGGGCAGCCCGTGGTACATGCCGCCTGTGACAGACTGATAGGCGGGAACGTTTCCAGCTGCCAAAAATGTTCTCCTACCAAAACATGGTGGGAAATTGCATTAAAAGCAGTCACTTAAGCTTCTGAAGCTCGAAATTTTCTTCAAAGATACTGAAGCAAAATAACATTTTGAGATGTTAAGAGGTTTCTTTCTCAGCCATATCTTCCTTCTAAACACACAGCCCTCAAGGGGAAGGTTGATATATTAATACTCTAGACCAGCACTGTCTCATAGAACTTTCTGCAGTGGTGGAAATGTTCCATATTTGCACTGTCCAATGTGGTAGCCACTGGCCACATGTGGCTGTTGAGCACTTGAAATGTGATTACTGTGACTGAGGGATTGAATTTTTAATTTTATTTCATTTAATTAATGTTAATTAAATTGAATAGCCATACATGGCTACTGAATTGGACAGTCAGCTGTAACTCTAGGAAAAAAGATATCAATTGTTTGTTGAATTGATTATTTTAAGACCCATAGCTAAAATGACAGTTCTTGATATGTAAACCAAATTTTAAATTTTAAAACTTCTTGATATTTGGGAGAGAAAATGTTTTGTTTTAAACAAAACTTGTCTTTGTATATCAAAAATCACAAACCCTGAAGATTAGAGCATGAAATTTATACCATAAGACAGAAAGAAGGAAGTATGCATGATAAATTAGAATGATTTTCTTGCCCAAAAGGAAGTAAGAGTTTAACAAGCAAGGAAAGACTATTTCTAGAGCTTAGTTCTAGTGGATGCCTAAGAAAAGATGCTGACACAGGATAAGTTGGGGGAGGGCATCCCAGAGCGGAAGGCACCTTTTGCCTGGATCCCCCAGAAGTGGCCCGAGTCCCACATCCAGCAGACAGCAAAGTGAAGGAGATTAGCAATGGCTGAAGGAGATGTCAGCGCTGACAGGAAAAGGTGGCCTCCCAGGGACTAGCAGACCCTCAAAGTGGGGAGAAAGACCTGGGCGTTCCTGAGCCCTGACAGGTGGGTGTCCAGGAGGGTGCTGAACTGCAGGCCCACCAGAAGAGGCCTGAGGCTGGGCCAGCTAACCCACAACAGAGAAGGGGGAAATGGCTGCTCCTCTCCGACCGCCAGGATGATTTACAAGCACCCCAGGAACTTAGATCACCTCTGAGAGGAATGGAGAAGGAGAAGGGGCATAGTTTGAGGCCCAAACTTAAAGTTCAATATTATGTGCTGTCTTGACATCCGGAAAAACCGTAAGAGTCCAGAATGACCTAACCACAAGCCCCCGTCCCCCACCAACTCTGCTCCCAAAGATAAGGTCTCCTAGTTTAATAACCCTTCTTATCAAAGGGACCAGGTGCAGTTCCTGCTCATCCCTGAGTGGTGGTTTCAGTTCCCTGCCAGACCATGGAATTATTCAAATAAACCAGTCACATCCTCCTGTGGGAACCAGGGAAAATCACACCTTCTCGATATCACAAAGCCTGCCTCCCATAGCCCCTGTTTGTTCACTCTGCTCCCAAGTGGCCCTGCGTGGCATACATCCTCTTCCCCTGGACTGCATCTATGACTAATAAACTACAGCTGATCCCATTTGTCCAGTGTCAGGTGTCGTGTGCGCAGCCATCCGCATAACCCTGGGCTGGATCCTTCCCTCCCCAACAGGAAGAAGAGGAGGCAGTTAAAACAAAAAGAAGGGGGAAGAAGCTTGAATTCACTGATTTTAAATCTCAAACTGATCATTTGTAAACTCCAAGTGTGCCTCAATGACAGGGCATTGGAAAGTTCAGTCTTTTTGCCACCAGGCGAAGTTAAGGATTTAGGAACTTGAGTTCAAAGACAGATAAAGGGAGCTCCATATTTGCACATTGAACGACTATACTAGTGTAAAAATCATACCACCCTTTTTACATTTTAATGAGAATTAACAGAAGACAATTGAGTACTGTGATATACTCAGGCCATGGATAAAATAATTGATTTATCATTTGCCTGATTTATCATGTGATAGCTCAAGGATGGAGCTTGCCATCATTTAAAATTGTCCAAAGGATATATAAACATTTTCTCCTGTTTCTCATCTTTCACGTGTTTTCTGATGACACTCAGGGGGCCCCACCCAAGAACAGTCTGAGATGCAAAGGTGGGTCTCCCATTGGCTCTGACCTTCCAGCCTAGTACGGCCATGCGGGGCACAGCTGCCTCACACCTTCCTTTAAACTCCCGAGGCACTTAATATAATACATAGACATTTCTCTTGTGGCACCTATGGGGTATATATGTCCTCTTAAAATGACGGTGCCAAGGCCAAGCGCGGTGGCTCATGCCTGTAATCCTAGCACTCTGGGAGGCCGAGGAGGGAGGATCACTCAAGGTTAGGAGTTCGAAACCAGCCTAAGCAAGAGCGAGACCCCATCTCTACTATAAATAGAAAGAAATTAATTGGACAACTAAAAATATATAGAGAAAATGAACTGGGCATGGTGGTACATGCCTGTAGTCCCAGCTACTTGGGAGGCTGAGGCAGAAGGATTGCTTGAGCTGAGGAGTTTGAGGTTGCTGTGAGCTAGGCTGATGCCACGGCACTCTAGCCCAGGCAACAGAGTGAGACTCTGTCTCAAAAAAAAAAAAAAAAAAAATGATGGTGCCAAAAAGCAGAAGATTCTAACAGAAACAGCTATTTTCATCCTAAAACAAGAGCACAGAAGCAGAGTATCCTGCTTAGCTCCTTCCCTGTCATTCCTGCTCATGTTTGCCTCCATCCATGCATGGACTTCTCTCTCTCTGTCTCTCTCTCTCTTTCTCTCTGGGCCTCTGGGCCCAGCTTTGTTCACATCTTACTTGTTCAGTCCTTGACTGGCAAGTTTGTGTAGAACTTTGGAATGACCAAATGCTAGACGTGACCACAATTCTTGGCAGAGTTTTAGAGCCCGAAACACAGCTTGGTGCACATACTAGGTCTATTAATCTGTGGCTACTTGGAGACTATTCCAAACTATCAATGCAGTTCAGAGGTAAACATCACTGCTACAGAATCCGAGTATGACGCACTCTCTGGAGAGACCAGAGTCAGATTGTAGGCACCGTCACTGATCACATGGGTTATTCCTTTTCTCACTTTGCCAATGCCTCAGTCTAGATCACTGTCCTTCCCAGGACTCACCTCTCGCCTGCCAGTGGAACTGCTTATTAGGGGACTGCCCAGTGTAACGCTATGTAAAGGGGTTTCGTGGTGATACCCAGCATTTTTAGAACTACATCCTCTTTGATTTCCTCCCTCTCTGTGGATTCCATATTTTGAAAGATTTTTATACCAAATATCTAGTAAATATTTTCCTGTTTTTATATTAAATCCATGTCAGCCTCCGGCCCAAGCTACAGGAAGAGCTGAGGAAACATGGCATAAAGGACCAGGGCCCTGGAGTCAGACAGACTGTACAAATGCAAATTCTACTGTAACAAGCTGTGTGACTCTGGCTAAGTTATTCTCTGAATCTCTATTTCCTCATTTTAATAAGTGGTGGAAATAATAAATATCCCACAGGGTTGGCACACGGTGGGAGTTTAACCAAAGCAAGTTCCCTCTCCTCCTTATCTCACACAGCTCTCATGATTCCAGTTTGAAAAAAAAACGAACTTGACATTTTCTCTACCTGCAAAGCTTTTGGGCAAATGTGTCCTTTCCATCTCACCTTTGGAAATACTGAAAACAGCTCATAAGCCCTGTGGCAACCCACTCAGACCCTCACTTGGCAAATCCCGGCCTGTGCCTTCTTTCAGAGTGAGTCTCACCAGTGCAGTTTGTCAGCTGCACTCAGGGTTCAGGGAAAGCCGCAAGAATGAAACACCAGTTGTCGCTTATGCTAATGTTATACCTGCCATCTGCCACTCCCTCATAAAGGCAGGTCTCCCCGGCCACCCACTATATGATCTTAATTCTGCAAGCTGCTCTGCCCCACGCCCACCACCTTACTGTCCATAAGCTGTCAATATGTTCCTAGAAACCAATCATCTTACGTGTGAGAGGACCACCCACGGCATGATACCAGGCAAGCTGGTTCAAACCACAGGGAGCAGGGAACTCACAGGGCACATGCTGTAGTTTTTCCTGGAGGTAAGGACATCATAAAACCTGCAAAGTAGCCCTGTGGAGGCAAAAGATATGGCTCTTTGCGTCTCAGGTACTGGAGACCAGGGCCCTTGGCATGAGCCAGGTGCAGCTCACACAAGGCCTTGTGTGTGTCTCCCCGAAATCCCCAACAACCTGAAGCACACCTTCATAGCCTAGTGTTTAGAGACACTAGGTAGGTGAGCATGAAAACAAAAATAAATTAAAAAATGAAAAGAGAAACAACCAACATTCAAGGACTGAGAGGCTGGTGTGGCTGTCTTTAGAGACTCCTTGATGTATTTCTACATCAGGTTTGCTGCAGGACGTTGTATCTTCGTATTTTCAGGCTATTTCTTCAGGTTTCTCCTTTTCACGCTAATCAACCTGAACATCAACACATCAACATCAACAATACAATCAGATTATAGGCACTTTTCATGCCATATATTTTATTCTATTCTATAGAGTACTTTTGAGGGACTTTTTTTTTTTTTTGTGCTTTCCTCTATTCCTGAATTGCAAAAGAATTCTATTCTTTAAATCAGAAGATGGAAAACTTTTTCTTAAAGGGCCAGATAGTCAATATTTTCAGCTTTGCAGACCCTAAAGCCTCTGTTGCAACTGTTCAGCTCTGCGTTTGTACTGCAAAAGCAGAGATAATCCATGAATTATCTGGGCATGACTGTGTTTCAATGAAACTTCATTTTTGGACCCTGAAATACAAACTCCATATAATTTTCATGTGTCACAAAATACTCTTACTTTATTGATTTTTCTGCAACCATTTAAGGTAAAGGCCATCCTTAGCCCAGAGGAGGGACCTCCGGCAGGAGTTTGCCAACTCCTTACTTAAATAGATGAGATGGGTTAGAACCGCTGTACCAACCAAGCATTTACCTTCAATGCAAGTGATTGATTCATCTGGCATTAAAGATAAACTCAATCCTCAGGCATTTCTTTCTTTCTTCTTGTTTTTTTTTAGTAGGCAAAAGGTTTAATAAATTATGATCTGCTATACACTCATTAATTATGATGATATTAGTTCATTTTTTTTTGATTATTTAGTTCCAATTTAATAGTGAGTACACGTGGTGTTTGTTTTTACATTCTTGTGATAATAACTGGTCTCCAGTTCCATCCCTCAGGCATTTCTTGAATTGACTAAAAAATAACTCCCACAGGTTGGTGGACGTGCCCAAAGTTGCATGACCGGCCCTAGGCAGTGTGACTCCAACCCCTCTGAGGAAGCTACCGATTTCCAGATTTCCATCAGGCCTTTTCCTAAGCTGGCAGAGATCAGGTTGACTGGGGCAGAGTGAAATGTTTTGTGTCTAGAAACGTGCCTAACCAGTAATTTGAGCTGATCCATGCCACAGAGAAATAGGAGTCAGATTTTAGTTGACTCTACAGGTTTGCTGCCCTGCTGTCCTTGAGCCATGTCCTTCCCCCATCCCACTCCACCCCCTTTTGTGGAGGCATGCTGCTCTCGTTCCAGGTAAGAGCTCAGTTCCTTCTTTTCAAACTCTGGAGAAGCCTTCAGCTTATATAGGTGAAAAGTTTCTGTGGCAAAATGTCATATTTGCTCAGTCTCTGTGAGCTCCAGGAAGGGCCAGGGAACTATCCCAAACTTCCTGTCTCTTTTGATTATTAAGGACTTTCTCTTGTTTGTAGGTTCAGTACTGAGTAAAATGATCAAAATAGATAACATTTATCTTTCAGCTTCTCTTTTTCTCCCACTGTACGTAGAAAGAGAGGGCCTCCAGGCACTATAGAAATTCAACCAACTTGAACAATCAACCTGTTTTACAGCCTTTTTGTTTGTGAGGTCTGTGGTTACCCAGATGGCTAAAACTAGCACCTGACAGACCCTGGCTGCTTACAGATAAACTCAAGTAAACTTTCCTCATTACCATGCTGAAGTCTCCAACCCAGGAAAAATTATAGCCTCATTACCATGGCATGCAACCTGTTGCTACCATGACAAACAAAGCGCACATGCACAACGGGAACCCCTCCCCTACATGTGATGTGACACGTCTTTTTCTTTCTCTACTGTCCCATAAAAACCCCCATGCCACTTTCCCTCGGGGAGACACTGCTTTAGAAAATATTCCCAGGGCTCTCCTTAACTTGCTACAAGGAACAAAAACTCCTACTGATCAAGACCCACAGTCTTGTTGAGTGTTGTTTGTGACTCACCAGGCAAACAAATCCTGGTCTTTCGGGTAACAAATCTGGTGCCCCAGGTGAGACCACGGACTAGGCCCTGACCTGACCCTCCCTTTAGGCTCCTAAGGGGGGAGGTAGTGGGCTCAGAAAGCCCCAGCTAATTCTCTAAGTTGCTAGAGGTGGGTAGTGGAGAGGGACCTGGGACACCCCCACCCGGTGTCTGGTCCACCAGGGCCTCAGGACCTCCCTGAGCAAACGGAAGTGGCTGCCTGAACCTTACGTTCAGCGCTCCTTTGAGGCAGTGAGTGACAGTGGGCTCTGTGGACTGACTAAAAGAGTAATTTGCGTCTCATCATTGGGACTCTGGGTTAGAACCTAGGTTAAGGGATCCAGGGTTGTCAGGAAAAGGACAGACTCCACTTCAGGTCTAGGAGAGAAATCTCCATCCGTCTTAACAAGGGGAACTTCCAAGAGAAAGACAAGAACAATCGTCTTCAGGTTTGATCCCTGTCAGGTGTATCTACAGGACTAGCTGCTTGTCTTCGCTTGTGGCCTGAGCGAATGTGAAGTCTGATTCCCCTCCCTCTAGTCTGTGGCAGCCCCTGAGATACTGGGCTTCAACCTTATAGAAATCACTGTCAGGCCCTATGGGTTTGACGAGGAAGAGCCATGCGGGGGGCCTTGAGACAACAGAGAGAGCGCGCACACCTCATAAGGGAACACCTCACCCATTTTATTAATCCGCCCACCTTCCCACTGCCTGAGCCGGATCCTTTTCTACCCCACTGCCTCCTCAACACGATTTCCTGGGAGCTGCCCAGACTGCACACAATCAGAAAAGGGCAACCCATACTATCCTCTCATCACCCCCAGACTCTGGAGTGCCCTGGGTGTGGTGGCAAGCGGAAAGAACTAAGAACATTCTGTGAGCTAAACCTGGGGAATTCTGTATCACCACAACCCGCCAGTGCAAGCCCCTTAGACGGGAGACTCAAACTCTAGACAAAGACCCCACAATATGGGGAGCCAGGTCTCCGTACTGGAAGAGAGCGTGTCAGAGTGCCTCCTCCAGTGGACACCCACAGTGCCTCCTCCAGTGGACACCCACCTGTGACCAGAAAGCAAGTGATATTTCACTGCAATACAGCCTGCCCCAGTATTTCCTAAAACATCAAAAAAAAAAAAAAATGGCTGCAGAATGGGTCACTTAATTATAATACAATTCTCTACTTAGACTTATTTTATAAGAAACAAGATAAATGAGATAAAATAGCCTACATAAATGTTTTATGGCCCTCTATCAAAGCCTATCCTTGCAAAAAAAAAAAAAAAAATACAGGGTATGTAAACTGGCCAGAGGGCCAGAAAGACAATGTTGTCACTTTAAGAAGTCCCTGCAGAGGAAGAACCAGTCATGTGGGGACTCATAGGGAAGGGGGCAAAAAAGAGCCAACCCTCTGTCCCCCTCTGACAAGGTGAGAAACGTCCTCCAGCCCCGCAGAGAACTGAGACCTTTAGCAACACAGGAAAACAGTCTTCTTTCTTCCTCAGGAATTAAACCCTCAGCACCCCCAGGGGAAAGCCGGGGCCCTCCCTGCGCTCTGAGGCCCTTCCCAGCTACTGCAGAGTAAGCCTCGCTGTGAGTACAGCTCGTAGTGGGAACACACACAGGCCCCTCTCCAGAGTCCCCTCCTCTGTCCTTGTGCTGCTCCGTCTCCAGTGTAGTTCTCAGACTTCAGGGTCAGACACACCGAGGTTCTATCTCTGGTACACCCCTTACTAGCTGTGTGATTCCAGACACACAAAACCCAAAGGCTCCGAAGAAAAAGGGCCAGGGAGACCCAGCCAATGAGAAACTCGTGGGCTGTACCATCTGAGTGGGTCCCTGGGAGAGCCTCTGAAAAATATACTGAAACCAGAGTGAGGACACACTGCCCTGGGTTCCT
This sequence comes from Lepilemur ruficaudatus, assembly GCA_963574885.1. Lineage (NCBI taxonomy): Eukaryota > Metazoa > Chordata > Mammalia > Primates > Lepilemuridae > Lepilemur > Lepilemur ruficaudatus. The sequence continues at coordinate 52,839 of CAUYRT010012545.1, forward strand.
GCAGACTGAGGGTCTGAGGACAAAGAAAGCCCTGGCAAAGCAGTTCCAGGGGAAGGCAGAGTGGGTCCCCTGGGAGAACAGCACCAAACGGAACCCTGAGTAGCTGGAATCCAAAAAGGACCTCTGGTAGATATTCCTGCCTCTTTGCCAGTGTGTAAATTCCTTACCAATTCTGACCTTGGGCTTGCAGAGCCCAGAGGGCTGACACATGGCCATCCCCACAATGAGTCAGAGGCTTTACAGCTTACCTGTTTGACTACCTGTACCTGAGCTACAGTTCAGGACGCTATTTGTCAATAAACAGAAAACAAATTAGCCTGATTTGTGGTTCTGCTGAATTTACATTCTGAATCCAAGAGTCCCTTGATGACCAGAGTAAAGAAAATGCGGTGAAGAAAGAAAAAAATACAGTTTGGTACAATTTCCACATTTCCATTCCCTAAGGATACTCATGCTAACGGTGGGAAGCAATTGCAACCCACAGGCGAGACCATGGCCCTCTGAGGCCTTCTCATTGGATGAATGCTCGCACTGGGAATCAACCAAAAACAGTTAATTTTGACAAAGAATAAGCAGAGACCCCTCCCCCCTCCCCCCTGTCCCCGGCCAACACCCTCCCCTCCCATACAAAATTTATTTATACTAGAAACATTGTGAATCTTAATCCAAACTAATTTTCTCATCATAGTCATGATTAATTATCCAAATAAAACATTCCTTTTTATGTAGAGTACTTAATACAATGGTACCTACAAGGCCATAGGTAGACTACTTTGTTTACAAATTTCTGGTAGCCAATTCCATTAGCTTTATAAGTGCAATGAAAATTCTGTCTTTTTGAAAGGCAAATAAAGGTTGAAAAAAATAAACAAAACCCTTAGAAATAATAATCTTCAGGACTGTAAAAATGTTACACCCAATAAAACCTGAATATTGAAAGCAGCAATTGTTATACAAATGGTTTTGAAATTACATTTAATAAAATCAGGAATGTTATTATCCAACAAGAACATATTCTACACAGACAGCCTTTGCAGCAGGACACATTTGGTGGCTACCAAATGTGTTCTGGATCTGGTTGTGCTAGTGACTATTTTAAGCTCATTATCTAATCTTGCCAAGAGTGGCCTCCCTAGATAGACACTCAGCAAACACCTGCCCAGCAGAATTTGCTAGACAGGATTAGCGCTCGAGCCCTTACCGGATGAGATGCCTCACTGCAGCATCAAACTGTAGAAACATAACCTCCCTCCGGAGGAGGAGTGCCTGGGCCACCTGAGTAGGGTCCTGGGGGCTCCCGAGGCTGTCAATCATTTTCTGTAGTTCTTGAAGCTCAGACCCTAGAAGATGGACGTTTGAGTCAGTGTGAAATATAGGCTACTATAGCTAATCCAGTAAACCATCATTTCACCTGCAAAGCCAACTTGTCACCCAAACACACTTCCTTTTCTTTGTGGGTGTACTAATTATATGTTTTGCAAGACCAGCAAAACCTTATGCTCTAGGACCCAAGGTCTAATTTATCTCTCTTTTCTTCCTTCCTTCCTCAGGAAGATAAAAATTTCCTTTGCTTTTCAGCACAATAAGAGCATGCTGTTGCAAGAAAGTTTTAAAATTTATAAGGCTATGGTCTCAAAATAGACCAAAAAAGAGAAATTACAAGGACTAGAAAGTATGATCCTCAGTATATCCATTAGGGACTTGAAATTATTATAGATTGTAAATTAGCACTCATTTCTCATTGCTGTGCTATCCAAACCAGCCCTCCTTGTCACTGGCTCATGGATGAAAGAAGACTCGAGAATATCCAAAGCAAGTAAAACATACATATATGCAGACACACACACACATGTGCATATAGAGTGTATACTCTAGCAGATTCTAGTCATTCTAAGAGTACATGTGGGAGACCCCTATCTGGCTTATTTCTTAAACCCTCACCCAAAAGAGCAGACTGCATATAAATAAATTTATGTTCATTATAGATGAAAATTTAACTTAGGGGCCTTTTAGGGCACTCAGTGCTGGGTTGTGGAACCTGGCCTGTGTCTGGATGGCTGTCCTAGCAAGTTATTGGCACAGAGAAGGAGCTGGTCAGCACAGGAGAGCACAGCAGAAATGAGAAGCCCTCAGGGAGCATGCCTGGGCTTACAGGGCGAGCAAGAACGTCAGCTAGTCTGAAATGCTCATCAACTCCCTATGAGAACAGTGATAGTTTTCTACCAGGAGAGGACATCTCTGTTATGGGGAGGACTGTGAGGTTGATTATTATGCCTCAATATGTAGCTTAAGGCAGGAGTGAGACGGGAGACCCAGAGGGCATTTCCATGATGCTCTCTCTTGACAGCTGCTCCAGACCTTCTAACCCTCTAAACTTCCCCAGCCCAGTACTGGGCCTCCTCCAGCATCTTTTTTTATTTTTTTTCCTAAGGCTGGTCAAGTGAAGCAGTGGGAGTTTCAGCATCTTTTGGCTGGAGAGCTAAGTGGGAGTGGGGAAGCTGTCCATGAGAGCTTGGTAGGGCAGGTCCAGGGCTGAGAATGGTTGTTAATACTTGTAACATATTCTCTTGGTGTAGGAAAAGATGAGCAATCCAGATTTCACAACCATTTGATGTTTTATATATAATAGAAAAATGTTCTTTATTCTTTTTCCAGCTCCAAATGATTGAGTCTAATCATCAAATTTTTTATTACTCCTCTAAACCTGATGGTCCTATTGGGCTGAAAAGAAGAGGAATCGCATTAGAGTGAATGGCACAGGAACTTCTGTGGTGGTGGAAGGGAGGAGAGAGAGGTGGTCAGTGAGCCTCGTCTGCTCAGGGCCTGGTGTGTTCGGTCTGCAAGCAACATACTCTGTCAGGCTAAGCAGCAACCAGGGGAAAGTGTTCATAATCCTTTGCAGTGACAATGAAAAGAAGGAGATTATAAAATCTCTTATACCTGGTGATTAAAGTTCTATAAAATGTAAATGTAAAATATATTTGGACAAGGGCTAGAAGGGAGTAAAGATAAATAAAAATATTTCACTTGCTAGAGTGGTTAGATTATAGGTAATTTTTCCTCTTTTCATCATTTCCATTGTTTATATAGTGCTGTTTGTATACTTTGGCATGTGATCACTTCCCAGCAAAATAGTGAGCAAAGTAGTTTCGAAGTCTGGCATTATCACTGAGATACAGATGTGGAGGTGGGACTACCCTTCCTTTGTTACTTTACTGATTTTAAAATCCTCATTCTGGCTTTCCTTTCTTTGTGGGGTCACAGTGCTTGGTGGGAGGGGAGGTGGCAGATGGGCAAGACAAGCAGCCTGGCTGTGAGGACGGGGCAGACGGTCACCATTGATGGACGTGGGGTCGGGGGATCCTGTGCTGGGAAACATCGGGAAAGGAGCCTTTTCTCACGTCTTTCCCCAGGAGGGTGCTGTTTGGGAAGTCAGAGAGAGAGAGAGAGAGAGAGAGAGAGAGAGAGACAGACAGACAGAGAGAAGAAAGAGAGGGACAAGGACAGAGAGAGAGAGAGAGAGACGGAGAGAGATCACAGTGGCCCTGTCTCCACGTGAAGACTCAGAGCCAGGACACCTTGTTCCTAGTTGTCTTGAGAGTTCCTGAAACCTTAAGGTCAGTGTGTAGTATTCAGGCTTTAATTGGCCTCCTAATCCTTTACAAAGGAAATCACAATGTAAACTCCGCGTTCTGATTACATCCTCTGCTTCACGCTGACTCCAAAGGAAGGCACCGGCTTTTGGGAATGAGAGAATTCAGCTGTGTCCTCAGAGCCGGTACACAGTATCTAAGACCTATCTTCTTCAATCAAGTGGAGGGACCAAAAACTGAAATTCTGAGTGTCCCTTTTAAACATATTTTAAAGCATGTTAAGTCCACAAAAGTAATTTTATCTAACTCCAAATAGTTCTGAGATGGCTTAAAGGAACAGACTTTAATTTCATCTTTCACCTTTGTTCTCTGCCTTCTCCGGGAATGAGGCCAGGGACTAAGTGGCCTAGTCTTTTCAAAAAGATGATTATCTTAGAGTGAGATTTTTTTTTTCCAGTTTGCTCTTTATTTTCAGCATAGCAGAGCATGCAAGACTTTGCACATTCTCCCTGAACACAAATGTTCTTACTTGCAATGTGACAAGGTGTGCATCTCTAACTGCACACTTTGGAAAGCCTGAGACCCACATATCTCAAGGGTTTCTAGGTCTATGGCACATAAATAGCAAGGAAACAATTCCCTTCACCCCGAATTCTAGGTCCTCCACACTTGGGCCTCATTTCCTACTGTTCCTCAGAGTCGCGCTAGTGGATTGGTGGGTTCACTTCTGCGGACTGGCCACATTCAGCCCTGCCTGCTGCCCTCACCAGTGTTCTGTTCTTGTCTTACTGGGACTGTCCCTCCTGCTTTCTCCACTGATCCAGTCTACTCCTCCCCCCACCTGGGCAACTGTCCCCAGATCACCGCCCTGCTGGTCCTGCCCAGGGCACTCCTTACTCCCAACTGCTGTAGGACTTCCTGTGTGGTGACCTTGCTTGGAAACATGGCTCTGGCTCTCTCAGCTTCCTTTTCATCTCCGTGTAACACCTGCCTCCCATCTCAAGGGCAGGAGGGCACTTTTCTTGGCTGTCTTCCTTTTTCCTGTGCCTCCTTTACAGCCTAGTCCCTATACCCTCCCACACCCAGCAGCTCTAAGAGTGTCTTAGCTTATTTTCTGAGTAAACTCCATTTACAATAGCCCCCAAATCAGTAAAAAAAAAAAAAAAAAAGGATCTAAGAGTGCTTTGGAACATCTGTAATCTTTTGGGGCTCATCTTGGAGACTTGCTAGTCACTGTGAGAGCTCATTAGTCTTCAATAATTCTGTGCCTCCTGCTGAGGCAGCCCTGTGCCTGCCCTTTCTCCTGCTGCCTCTGCTTGGACGCCCATCCATCTTTCTCCCAGATCCCCACGTATGCCTTCCCTACGTCCCACATCTGAATGTGCCTTAGCACAATGCAAATCTACCTGCCACCAACTCCAGGGTCTCCTACAAACATATTTCCTTTATGCACCCACCAGCCAGAGGGGGATAGATTCAGATTATATCACATTTGTTTTAAGACCACCAGGTTTAGGCCGGGCGTGGTGGCTCACACCTGTAATCCTAGCACTCTGGGAGGCCGAGGCGGGCAGATTGCTTGAGCTCAGGAGTTTAAGACCAGCCATTGCAAGAGTGAGACCCCATCTCTACTATAAATAGAAAGAAATTAGCCAAACAACAAAAAATTAGCCAGATACAGTGGTGCGTGCCTGTAGTCCCAGCTACCCGGGAAGCTGAGGCAGGAGGATTGCTTGAGCCCAGGAGTTTGAGGTTGCTGTGAGTTAGGCTGATGCCACGGCACTCTAGCCCAGGCAAGAGAGTGAGGTTCTGTCTCAAAAAAAAAATAAAAAAAATAACCACCAGGTGTTACCTAATTTCTCTGGCTCTTCTCATTCTTTGAAATCCCTGGTTACTATGTTATAAGATTTTGCTATTAATTAATATTTATAAGACTGGTGACATAATTTGGATGGGAGTCACATTGTTAAGATCAATTTCCTTGCTTCTTATAAATGCAGCTTACTGAACAATTCAGTGTCTTTAATTTACCTCATGTATTTGTCTTATAGCCTGGTGCTGAGTTAAGAGTTCACTGATTAGCACTGAGCGTATGAAACTAAAGCTTAACTATAGGACTATTGGGTCATTGATAGCTAGCCGAAGCTGTCTGCAAGCTTCTTAACAGCAGGTGCTTGGCTCTGACCTTGCCACGTGAGTTCATGAAAGCCAGGAAGGAAAAGGGAATGAGAGAAAAGTAATATTTAATGGAGGCTTATATATCCTTCTAGAATTCTTACATATATTTCAATCCACAGAACATCTCTACAAAATGGTATTATCACCCCATGAGAGTAGAGTGCCTAGTTTCCAACTCCTGACTTGGTGCACTTTGTGGTGTGGCCTATAAATGTGGAATCAGTCAGATAAACGTGAAGTTTGGAGACAGCATATAATGAGACTTGTCCTTTGCCCTTCTTATTACTGTCATTTATGAGAAAATATTGTCATTCTGTCTTTCCAAGTATTAAGAGCTTCACAGAATTTCAACTAAATATTGAAGGTGATTTTAACCACCTTTAATCACTTACCAATGCCCTTGGTTCCGCCCCAGTCATTTCTCAAAGGGTTAGGACTTAGAGGAAATTCAAAACATGCGGGACAATTGCCAAGTTTAGCAAAACTGAACAGGTAAGCCACAATGTCATGGAGAGGAGCCATCACCTGTAGAGTTAGCTTTAACGCTCTAAAAGCTTCCTGTGGGTGAAATCAACATAAGGAAATAAGTTTGAGGAAGTTTCTAAGAGGCATATAAAAATATATGAGTAGTGATTAAAGACAATATCTTTAAATAAGGATATTTAGGTAAACATGTTGACAGTATATGCAGGATAATATCTGAAAAAGAGAACAGCAAACCTATTTACAAACAAGGGTTATATACCTTTGGCCAAGGTAATGCTTGTGGGGGGTTAAAGCAATGTGTTTCTTTGTTTAAAGTCATTCATGGCCATGAACATGTTTGCATGACCATTAATGAATTACAAGAGTCACAAACAAATTCATAGCTAGCACTCATATTCAGACAACATTGTCCTAAGTAAATACCTATAAGCAAAGTATAGGTATTTATCCACATAGTTTAAACCAACACATAACTAAAAATCAAACCTTGGATCTTAAATATCCACGTTCAAGTGAAGGAAAATGAAAAATTATGATCTAACTGCAGAAGGTACTATTTTTATATTTGTTTTTAAAAAATCCGAAAATTCTTCAATGAAAGGGTGAGAAACCTAGGTTGCCAAACAGGTTTTTACATAAAAAGAAAAATCAGAATATTCCCCAAATGCCATTTTCAACATCAAATTTTATTTATTTACCTAATGCTTATGTATTTTATGTGTTTCTGTATCTACTTTGAAAAAAACGATTACCAGTATTACCCTCTGTCAGTGAGGTAGGTACATAGAACAACCCCTCAGAAACGGGTAACCAGCTGGGTTGCAAGTGCAAGCTCAACCTCTCATTAGCTTCAGGGCATCAGGGTGGGATTTTCTTGAAGAGTTTGGGAGGAAATTGAGGATTAATAAGGAATGTCAGAAGCCTGAATTAATGCTCATTAGTGACCAGGGAGAAACCGAAATCGTGAAATAATGAGGCCCAAGAGAAATTATAAGAAAGCAGGCAAAAGTGTTCAGAGCTGTGAAAAGATTTCAGTTATTAGGTGTCTCTGAAAAAAACGAGGGATGTTCTCTGGAATTGATGTTTAATCATGAGACAAAAAAAAAAAAAAAAAAGCCAGTTTCCATTTGGTACACATCAAAAAAATACAAACCTCTTCTGGCAGAGCTTTGAACATAACCAGCACTTCAGAAGGATGGTACAGTTTCCATTTGGTACACATCAAAAAAATACAAACCTCTTCTGGCAGAGCTTTGAACATAACCAGCACTTCAGAAGGATGGGGTATGAACCATAAATTGAGGAAGACTTTTCCGTCAGCTGACAGCAAACATCGTGGCCGGGGCTGAAAAGTCCTGCAGTGGCAGAAGAAAGTACCTGTAGCACAGCATTTCCGTCTAAACGAGGCTCTGAGCAGGAACTACCCTATTTAAGCCACCGCCCTCTGATCACACAGGCCTGTCACCACCAGCCCAGTGTACGAGCCTGAGGACAGCAGCCCTCCTTTTCAGGCCTCTCCCCGGGGGCCAGAGTTACTTATAAATAACTCAACAGGAAGAAGAGCAGTTGGGCTGATTTTAGCCGGAGCTGTGTTGGAGGAAGGAGTGGGTACGGAGGAAGGGAGAGTCGTGGTAAGAAAGGAAACGAAGGTGATGAATTATATGGCCAGCACCACCCTGGGTGGTACATATTTTATGTCACTTAATTCTTCTGACAGCCTTAGGACGGACCTATTTTTGTCCCACTTTCACAGCTGAGAAAATTGATGCCTAGAGAGTTTACGTAGATCTTGCCTACCCAGCTCTTGAAAGGAGAAATTGGTATTTAAATGCATATCTGTCCTGCTCTAGAGTCTGGGCTCCAGACACCAGGCTCTGTTTTCCTTCCCTCGCCACCAGATTTTTTGCCTGGTTCTCCAGCCTCTGGCTCTCTTTTCCTTCTTTCTCCTCTCTGCTCCCCTCCTCTTCCAAATACCTTATCATTTCTTAGGCAGCAGTTTAGCTGTCTCTTTGCTGCAGGCTTATATACAAACATGTCATCTGTATATATCTGGTTTGAGGATTCACAAAAACCCAGGTACTCACCAGCTGGCCTGAGAAATAGAATGTCGCTGGCACCCTTGAAACATGATGCACACCTCCCTGGTGGCCCCCAGAGGAAGCACCATCCTGAATTTTATGCTAATCAATGCCTTGCTTTTCATTGTAGTTTTATGGATACACCGTTAGGAGATATTTTGTTGGGTTTTACCTGTTTTTGACCTTCATGCAAATGGAAGCCCCTGATCTCTCTTCCAGAGAGAGAGGTGACATCCTGCCCTGGTTTCTATATCATCCCAGGAATAACACAGCTCGCTGTAATCCCACTTGAATGGATTCAGTGCCATCAAGTCTAATTAACTGTCTGGTGTGCAGAAAAGTGGTGACTTGTGCAGTTAAGAAGGTGTGGGACTTGGGACCGGAGGACCTGAATTTGAGTCCAGTTTCCATTATCCATAGCTGTATGGCTTTAGACAAATGTCTTCTTTGAGTGTTTTCCTCCATAAAATGGGACTCTTGCATGATACCACTACACCAGCGGCGCTGATTCCTCCATAAAATGGGAGTAATGATTCCTAACTCAAGATTGGTATAAGGAATAATTTTTTAAAAGAGTATCAAGTATCAATTGTGAGTTGCTGTATAAAGTTTGTTATTATTATGCTAAGGTGTGGGTGTCTGGCATCTGCTGGAGCAAAGTGGCCAGGAATGCACAGGGCACTCTCAGGGTAATTTGTTAAGAAGCGGGGCCTGAACACGCTAATGAGGGGGTGTTCCAGAATAGAGGGTTATGTGGGGAAGCCAGAGACCAGCACCACCCCAGGCCTGTCTTGGTTACGCTAGAACAGGCGTCCTGACAGACAGACAGATGAACAGCAGAAAGAGGTGCGCAGTAGATGTGGAGTCCCCGCCTGCACACTGTCCCCTGCCCAGGGCACTCGGGGCCAACCCCCTGCTCTTCCCACTCTGCCCCCAGCCCTGGGCAACCTCCCTCCTTCTTCTGGCTGGAACTCCCCTCCGTTTGCCAGTGACTGGCAGCCTGGTCCCGTCCACGGCTCTAGAGTTCCAACTTGCGACATCTTGGCTGGCGGCGACTCAGACCAGCTCAATCAAAAAAGGCAAGAACTGAACTCCTCACCCTTTTTCACTCCAGTCCTGTGCTAAAGGAAACACAACCCCCTAGTCCCTGAAGCCAGAAATCGAGGCATCACTTTTAGATTCCCCCTTCTCCTCGACTCCTCAGGCCCTACTGACCCCACGATGCAGCCCCTCCCATCCGCACCAGTTTCATTCCACCGCTGTTGTCCGCAGCGGTGGCTCTCGCTGGGACGGCCTGGCCTTCTGGAGGCATTTTGGAAATTGCAGGGGCAGTTTTTGAGTGTTATGAGGGTTGCCTGTGAGGAATAAAATTATTTCTGGGTCTCTTGGAGATATTTAGATAACCTTTCCATTTTATTGAAGCAAAATGTAACTCGTTTCAACTGAAGGCTGAATGCTTTCAGCATCCAACATTCTGAATTTGAGCCCTAAAATCATTACAGCTCTACTTGAAGTGAATCATTGGCCTTAAACCTACTTCACGTCTCAGGGGTGTTTGTCTTTTAATTTTTATGGATATATAATAGTTGTACATATTTATGGGGTACATGTGATATTTTGATACAAACATACAATGTGTAATGATCAAATCTGGGTAATTGGGATAATCATAACCTCAAACATTTTGTATTTCTTTGTATTGGGAACATTCCAAATCCTCTCTTCTAGCTATTTTGAAATATACAATCACTTATTGTTAACCATAGTCGCCCTATTGTGTCATCAAATACTAGATCTCATTCCTTCTATCTAGCTGTATTTTTGTGTCCGTGATCCAACCCCTCTCGACTCCTTCCCCACTACATTTTCCAGCAGCTGGTAATCACCATTCTATTCACTACCTCCATGAGATCAATTTTTATAGCTCCTACATCTGAGTAAGAAAATGTGACATTTGTCTTTCTGTGCCTGGCTTATTTCACTTAACATAATAATAATGTCCCCCAGCTCCATCCATATTGCTGCAAAGGATTGATTTGCAGGTTTTTAGGTTGACTCCATATTTTGGCTATTATGAATAGTGCTGCAGTAAACCTAAGCCTCAGGGTTTTAATCAGTTAATGCTCAGCTGAGGAACAAAGTATGGCTTTAATTTTGAGAATTTCCTTTTTTTTAGCAACAAAGTCAGATAATTCCTGTCCTGGAGTAGATCAAAACTAGCTTAATCCAGTTTTATCTTTATCATTCAGTTCACAGTGTTTGATGGTTCCCCAAAGTAACACTGAATATCAAAACTGAAAAGTCGCAAGGTCGGCATCTGAGCACATGGGCTGTGGGCCGCAGGCTGGCAGCAGCTCCCCAGCGGCGTGGCTAAAGCAGTCCTTGCCTCTGAGAAACACATATGTCCCTGTGTGAAGTTAAGCCCTAGCCTTAACTTCTTATCTGTTATCTCCTGCCATTTCTACTGCTGCCTGCAGTGAGCAGCCATCTGCCTAAGGGCAGAGATGGGAGCAGAAAGTTGTAGGTGTGGTACAGGGAGTGGAGATTCTCAGCTCCATGGGGAGACATTTTCCCTCCTCCCTTGTGGACAGCCCATCAGCTACCTGGCCAGATAGTTCCTTGGCCTGCTCAACATTGCCGCTTCCACCTTTGTTCCTCTTCAGTGGCCCATACCTGGGCCACAGGTCAGACCTTATCATCCCCTGAAACCATATCACCTCCAAAGTCTTAACTTTCCCAGCCAGATCTTTTATTCTTCCAGTTGTCTTATTCATTCCAACTAAACCTCATTCATCCCCCCAGACATGCTCCCTGACATCACCCCATCCTCTGGCCCTCCCTTCCCTTTCTGACCTGACTCCCTTCCCTACCCAGACTGGATCTTACAGTCAAGCACATGAACTACTCTCGCCAGCACCTTCAACTCTCTGCTTCTTTGTACTCACAACCCACCTACCTAGCAAAGCCCCAATTCTGGATCCCTCCAACTATTCAGCTTTCTGCTTCTAGTTGCACACTGCTGAGCACAGCTGGAGGAAATCACCCCACTAATTACACTGATGCAACGACACGTAAATGGTTTCCAGCCTGAGCTATGTCACCCCAGAACAACCCTTTTTCTTTATTTTCAGCAGCTCTCATGTCCATTTTCTTATTCCATAATTCCGAGCCCTCTTTAAACACCATACCAAATTCCTGCCAGCAGATGATGACATGGTCTATTTCATGATTGAATTAAAGGCCACCGCTGGAACTTCCTCCACTTTCTATATGGTGTCGCACAGTCGTCTTGCTCCCCTTCTCTCTGTGACCTGGAGGGCAAACGCCAGACTTCTGGATCTTTCCCCAACCCTCAGAACATTCTCCTTCCCACTGCTGTCCTCACATACCCTGGATACGAGCCACGCAGAAGTCTACATGCTGTCTCACATCTCTGTACCTCTGCTCATGTGGTTCTCCCAGTGTGAGCTGTTTCCTTTCCTTGTCCACCTGGGGTACTAGTAATCATTCGAGACCCAGGTTAAGTACCCCTCTCCCCTGAAGCCTTCCTCGCTCCCCATCCCCACCTCCCTAATCCTTGAGATAATACTGAGGATTTCTTGGTGGGTGCTTTCATTAAACATTTTATTTTATTTATCACAGTGCACTGTAATTACCTATTTCCCCTTGCTGGGCAAGGACCATGTCTAACTCATTGCTGTATGCAGTGGTCCCAACCTTTTTGGCACCAGGGACTGGATTCATAGAAGACAGTTTTTCCATGGATGGTGGTGGGGTGGGGGGTGGGAGTGGGTTGGGTGGGGAGGCGGAGCTCAGGCCGTGATGTGCGTGCTGGGGAGCAGCTGTAAATCAGATGAAGCTTTGCTTGCTCACCTGCTCACCTCCTGCTGTGCACCCCCACCCCCACCCCCGCACACACCAGCCGGCCGTACTTTACTTGCCAGACACTGCACGCAGGTGTGGGACTACACCAGCCCCAAAGAAGGGCCGCCACCTTCAAATTTGCACGAAGTCGCTTTATGGGAGATGGCAGTGGCTCTGCCGTGACATAGGAAGGGCTCAATCAGTGTTAGTGTCCTCTCTGTGCTTCCTTTGCTCCTCCATCAGCCAGTGCATGGCTCCTGAGAGTGCAGCAGTGTCATCCTAGTCTCCAGACTGCTGTCTCCTTGGAGCCATGAAGGGAATGGAATCCTCAAGGGGCTTCCTTCTTAGGAAGAGAGCTTCCCTCTGGTCTATAGAGACTCTGGTTTGGATGTGGGGTGGGGGGGTCTCTGCTAACCTCAACATAGTACATTACAGTCTTTTAAGGATTAAGAAGCATCTTAGAATTTTAAACCTACAGGACTCATGGGGCTGTTCTAGTCAAGGGACGGCAAACTCATAACAGTAATGCTACCTTTCTCCCTTTCCTTGACCACGGCAAACATTGCCATTCAACTACAGTACTCTCACAAACTTGGATGTCTCTGAATCCTTAGCAGGGCCACTAATAAATTATTGGAACTGACATTTAAAACAAAACTTCTTATCCTCAATCTAACCTAACCCTTTATTTTATGAATGAGATGAGGGCCTCTTTCTTCCATGACACCTGTTCCTCAACTCTGTCCTTTCATTGCTAGTTAACTTTGGCCCAGAATGATTCCTATTTATCATTTCATAAGAAGTCTTGAAGATGGCCCCTCTCCAGAAATTCTTCCCTTAGTAGTCCTATTTCTTGGAATCATGTTCGAGATAGATACCTTAGTACTAAGAATCATAACATGTTAACTTCAATTTTCTCACTCATTAGATGAAGGGATTGAGATCCAGAGATGAAAGACAAGTGATTTGCCCAATACCTCAGAGCAACATATGACTGATCTGGGTAAAGTCCCATTATTCTAACACCCAGGCCACGTCTCTCTCACCACTACACCTTCCTGTGGTTGATGTTCAGTTTTTACTGTAGGTACTCAGTGCATGGAACCACTGGCTTTGGAGTCAGAAAGAATCTCATGCAGTATATTTTCCAAACTTCCACATAATACAGAAGTTACTCTCTCTACACTACCTTTTATGTGAGTGTATGAAAAGGGACTTATTAATATCTAGAGAGTTTAGGAAGCAGGAGTAGTGTAGTGGAGAAACACTGAACCTATATCAGTCACAGCTCATCTACTGCCTGGCTGTGTGACTTGGACACTCCCTTGGCTCACAGTTTCATGTTCAAGACCTTACCCTGAAATTATCACACATTAACTGACCAGATGATTTGGGGTCTAGGCTCTCCAGCTTAAATGGCTGTTTCCCTTAATCTTTAGGAAACACACAGCCATCTGTGAGAAATAACAAGGGAGTAGAGCAAGTTAGAGAGATTCCCCTCCCACCTCCTACAGCTTGACCTCCTTATTTGGTTGCTACAAATGAAACAGATGAGAAACAAAAATAGACTTCCTGAATATACTTTATCCTAAACACAAATGTAGTGAACTCCTGGTTAGATTTCTGGAAAGTATTTTAAAAGTTTGATCCCAAATGTGGATTGGGCTTATAAATGGTTAACTTGGTGAGAGGATGGATGAAATAATGGAACTAAGAAGTCTTAGGGGATCTTTCTATGATGCTTCATGTGGGAAAATGATGCGTGTCAGCCTCAGCGGGCAGCAGGGGTCCAGTCAAAACCTTCAGCAAAACAATCTACTGAAGTGTCTCTGCTCCATTCTTCTCTCAGTTGCATTCTTCCATTAGGTAAATCCTGCAGTCCACCCAAGTGAGAGCACTGCTCAGCTCAAGAGACAAAACACTGGTATCCATAAACCAGCATCTTTAGAGTATTAAGGTGGGACTGACCACCATCTTGACAGGCAGCTGTGTCAGTCAAGGGTTTAAGGACTTCAACTTCTTTCACTCTTTTGCATTCTCTATCCTGTTCTATCATTCCCATTTGCTTAGTGAACATCCTCTTTGAACAACTTTCCTGTCACTTCTTCTTTGAATTCCTTCCTAAGACCCTGGGTTAGACATAAACACTCCCTCTTTTTGCCCTCATGGACCTTTTCACATACCTCTAATGTGTTAACTTTAAAGTTACTTGTTTGTTTATTGAACTTTCCCTCACTAGACTGAATTTATTGCCAGAGTCATTGACTTATTCACCTTTATACTAATAAATCCAGCACATAGCAAAGTGCCTGGTACTAAGTGGCACTGAATAAATGATGATAGAATAATGCCTGCATACATACATGAATGAGTGAAAGAGGGGTCTGATAGGTCTGATACCAATGATCTTTCAATTCCCTTTCATCTTTCCAGTTTATGGCATATTTATTAAATATTACTGCTACTCAAGCTCCATGCTATCAAGGAAAGAGTAAGGAGGGAAGTAAGCTCACCCTGCAGGGTGTTTTTGCTCTTCCTTGGAGAATACACAACCATATAACAGCCCTCTCTTTTTTTTTTTTTAAGGAAATGTGGTCGCTGACTACATAGCTATGCTAAGTCCTCTATCCAGGTGGGCAAACTCTAGGTAGGCTGAGTTTAGAACATTTGGAAAACCGGGTAAATCATGATGAGGAAATATGGAAGCAGCTCTGCTCTTATCACTTAATCTCTCCCCCCTCTCTAAATATATATATATATATATGCATATTTACATATCTATACATACACATATTTTTCCCTCTCAGAAAAATAGAAGGACACTGATTTATCCAAGGCACCAGTTGATCATTTTTTCTCAATATTTCTTCTATGCCATCGAGTAGAATATTTGAAGCTAGGACAGCTCAAGATCAAGGTTAACCTATTTGTTTGCCTACGCTAATTTAGATGTTGGCTTATATAAAAGGTTGTGACTGATGGAAATCTCTGGGCTACCCAGGGGAAAACAAAACTGCATAGATTGAAAAAGCAGTCAAACAGCCCATAAACAAAGAACTCCTTCTGGGTTCAAATACAAAGATACTCTTATTCTTGTAGTGTTAACTATTTCTTTTGCCCTTCTAAACCAGGAGATCAAGGTCAAGTGCAGTAAAGGGAGCAGAGGTTCCTATGCGAAACTTAACATGCCTCTCCCCAGGGGGAGGTCGGGTCTGGGAAGGAGAGCAGCAAGTTCTGCAGGAAATTACGCACCTGGGGTCAGCCTTGAGGCCCTCCTTAGAGTCCCTCAATCCCTTCTTTTCTTGTGGCTGCCCTACCATGAAAAAGGTATCCCTGATGGTAGGAAAATCTTCCAGCAGGACTCTCAGGCTATTGCAGTATGCCATGATCTGACCCCGGAGAGCATAGTGAGACATGTGGCGGTTAAACCTGAAAGTCAGAAGAAGAGATGACATCTGAAAGGAGAATCCAAGTTGTTCCACCTCTCACAGAAGTTCTAGGATCTTCTTCCCCGGAGGACTTTTCAAAGAGAATAGAGTACACCTCTGTGAAGAAGAAATTTTCACGTGGGTCAGGTGGCTATTGCCTGAAAGCAGAGGCATGAACCTCTTATAAGCGACCCTGGCCCTTCACTGCTGATGCTCCTTAGCATGTCAGAGACAGTTTAACATAGGCTTATCCAATAGAGCTGTGCTTTATTTAAACACAAACCACCGGAGTCGTCAGGATTTCTACATCATACTGCTGGTTATTGCATTCAGAGTCAGAGAAATCAGCACGTGTCACTCACATATACTATACTTACTTTTGACAATATTCAACTATAACATCTCTCTTGACTTTTCCAACTTCATCCTGTATAAAAGGGAATGATAGTTCTATTAGACAGTTGGCCATAAGAACTACCCATCCTAGTACATGTGTGCAAACTCATAGCAAACTTCAAGCAGGAAAAGGCCAGAGAGTTGAGACATTCTTCCTAGGGGGAAATGTGTTGGGAGACACACTCCTCTGTGGGTCTCTCCTGCTCCTACACACCTTTCTGAGTATGCCCAGCATGCAAGACCCTGACCACTCTAATTCACAACCATTTCTCAGGGTTGTTTTTGCAGAGAGCAATCTTGAGGGATGAGGTAATGGCTCCCTCTAGGAAAAAGAGCAGGTTTGCTATAAAAGAGGAGGGTCCCCCAAATTCAGTGTTTTTCAGTGACACAAACCCACTGCGTGCAGGTAGTCTCCCATGAGACTTGGGAGGCAAGGGGAACTGGTACAAACATGAAGCTCATGTTGCCTGCTCTTCTGTGAGTAATAAAGTTCTTTGTCTCTGACCTAGGAATCTTGTGTCTTCTGCCAGCATCCATGGAACAGTAACAAGTTAACTTACCAGCTAGAAAGTAGGCTAAAATTCCAGACCCTGACAAAAGTGATATAGGTAATTATATTGCCTGAGCTTGTTCTGATCTGATAGGCATTGGATAATCCTGAAGAGCAGTTAATGAGCTATTATGTTTTTCTACTTGGTCAATATTTTTTGAGACTTGCTTATTAGAAGGGGGCCTTTGCCTTTATCATTGTTGAACAGTAATTAGCAGGTCTGGACTCCATCATATCCCATTTGTAGAACTGGATTAAGTAAATTTAAGTCTTCCCTTCTTAGTCACAGGTAGAGACAAAGTGTAGAGTTTATAAACATTGTCAATTTTCTCCCAAATAACTATGCATTAGGCATTAGCATAATGATTTCCTCATCAAAACATTAATGGATAATGAAATGATTTTCATAAAATTAAGGAATAATTTTAACTGACTAAAGCTTTGAGTTTTATAGTATTTTTCAACAGATTAGGCTAATATAAAAACCTTTAAACAGAAACATGGCAATAGAGTCTGGAAAACCAAGATAACCAGATGGTTGCCAGGTGAGAGCCCTTGCTCACTTTGTCTAATCCCCCTGAACCCCTGGAGGGGGCTAACGTTCCAGTGCAGGTGCTGAAACTAATTCACTGAGAAAGTGACAAAACCAGGTATGGCATTGGAAAAATGCATACATTTTTAGTAACATGACATTTTAATAACATTTTTAATAGTCTGCTTTAATTAATTCCTTTCTATCTCTTAATGAAGTCCCCTTTTCAGTTCTTTATGATGTATTTTCAATGGTCCTAGCTAAATAAGTTGAAAGCAACAGATTCCAAGTTAAGAATTTTTTTTTTTTTGCTCAGATATAGAAGGGGACTAGAGCTCCCAGGTGCACACTCACAGGGCTCCTCGTTCCGTCGGTCGTGGTTTGTTGCTTGAGGAGGAAGGCGTTCAGCATCATGTCCCGCAGCCCCACCTTTTCTAGCTGAAGAGACACAAAAGCCTCTGGAGCCCTGACAAGTGAGCAGAGACATGGGAAGCCACGGTGAGAGGTAACTGGACATTTAGCACAAAGATAACTCATGTTACTGGGCACTGCAGCAGGAGGGCAGGTGGTTCTGTCTTCATGGTTCTCACTTGCTTCAAGTGTTTCTGATTATTCACCAGGGATGCTGACGTGTTGCCATCCTCCCTGGGGACCCTCATATGTCTGAAGCAGTCCCTCCTTGGCCCCAAACTCCACAGCCCAGCTTGCGCTAGTGTTTATACTACCCAGGTCCCTTTGTTCCCTCCTGGCCTTAACTGTAGGGATACCTTGGCTAAGTGACCTCCCAAGGGTCCTCGTGACTACATATATTGGTCTTAAATCTTCCATCCATACTTGAGAACTTAAGGCACTTGAATTCTGGCCACGTGGCAGATTAATGTCATCCTGAGTAGTAGAGTTGCTTTGCCTGTTATTATTTTTTATTCGAAATTTTCCAGAATTAAATTAGAGTGTCATAGGTAGGCCCCAATAAAATACTCAGAGTAATCATAATGATTACGGAATATGAATATCTCTCCCTGTCATGGTGAAAAGAGATCAAGACATAATAGGGAATCCCTGACTTATAGACATATCTCTGTAGAGGCTACACTTCTCTGAGAACTCACCATCCTACTGTTCTAAGCAATGCTAAAACCTTTGTTAGAATAGTGAGGACAGTTCTGTGCTTCTTAATTTAAGACAGATATGGAAAATTTGGAGAGGCTTCTAACTCTTCTTCCTTGTGATCTATCTCTTTAAAGTTTGAAAAACATACCTCTTTAAAGTTTAAAGTTGAAGGAAGAGAAGAGAAAGAGACAGAAAAAGAGAAGAGGGGAGGAGAAAGAGCAGAGAAGAGGTTAAAATTAGAAACTGTTGACTGTCCTTCATACAGACTGGAGTATATTGGAAGGAGGTGAGCCTTCTCAGTGTTCATACAAGGTCTTTATATAAGGTCTTAAAAAATAAAACACATGCCTGCCACTCTGAGAGTTTAGACTCCTTAAATCCCATACTACATTATTAATTGACTTAAAAGAGGACATTTTTGTTAAACAATACCACCCTCACCCAGGTACAGTACCTTTTGGTAGCCTGAAATCTTTCTGAAGAACGAGTAAGGGTGTCTGGGGCTTTTGGACTTGGGGCTAATAGCAAGCTCTCTCTGCCATTCACAATTCGGGAATGTCTTCTTCTGGTTAGACCCAAGCCACCATGATTTCTCAGATCTGAACTTATTTCCTAGAATGTTTTAAGCAAAAATGAATTAAATTTGTTGGATGTATAAACTCTGTAGTACTAGCTATAAAATGATCTCATAACCACAACTGACCCCAAACACGTGTAAATGCCTGGGTACATGAGAGAGGAGGAGTGGCAGGAAGAGAGATAACACTTTGCACAAGGCAGGGGTGAGGCACTAAATGTGACTATTTCCAGAGTAGAGTGTAATTGTCTAAAGTCTGCTGAGTTTGACAGTTTGACAGTTATAAATTAATCCAGCTTGACAATTCCTCAAATTATGAAATATAAAGTTACCATATAACCTAAGCAATTCCATTTCTAGGTATATACCCAAGAAAACCGAAAACATATGTCATCACAAAAACCTGTACACAAATGTTCATAGTAGTATTATTCCTAACAGCCAAAAAGTAAAACAACCCAACATATGCCAACTGGTGAATGAATAAACACAATGTGGTATATTCATATAATGAAATATCATTCACCAATAAAAAGGAATGAAGTACTGATACCTGCACAACATGGATAAATTTTGAGAACATTATGCTAAGTGAAAAAAGCCAGACACAGAAGGCAACACGTTATACGATTCCTTTTATATAAAATGTTCACACTAGGCAAAATCTTTGGAGACAGAAAGTAGATTAGTGGTTGCTAGGGACTGAGGGGGAGGAGTGACTGCTAATGGGTACAGGGTCTTGGAGGAGTGATTAAAATGTTTTGAAATTAGATAACAGTGATGACAGCACAATCTTGTGAATATACTAAAAACCACTGAATTATACACTATGAAAGGATAAAAGGATAAATTTTGTATTACATGAATTATATCTCAATAACCAAAAAAACCCCAAAAAACAAAAAAGTCTGGAGAAAAGGACTGCATATAGTATGGGACCTTTTGTGTTAAAAAAAAAATTCAAATGTATTTGTTTACTTTTGCA
Source organism: Lepilemur ruficaudatus (assembly GCA_963574885.1). Classification (NCBI taxonomy): domain Eukaryota; kingdom Metazoa; phylum Chordata; class Mammalia; order Primates; family Lepilemuridae; genus Lepilemur; species Lepilemur ruficaudatus. The sequence continues at coordinate 72,616 of CAUYRT010012545.1, forward strand.
AAAAGAGTTATGGGAAGGGTAAACCAGAAAACAATGGAGTCATTTATCTACAGAGGGTAAGGGTTGGGGACAGGATATTTTCTGCTGGATGATTCTAGTCAGTCAATATCATACAGTTACATACAAAGGAAAATTATTAGCACATCACTGAAAATCAAGGGACCCAGTAAGGATTTGGTTATACATTGATTCACAAATAGGAAAGAAGGGAAGGAAGAAAAGAGGAAAGTAAGGAAAATAAAAAGATAGGAAAGAGGAGGAAAGAGAGAGAGGGTGGGAGAGAGGGAGAAAGAAAGGGAGAAGGGAAAACAGGAAGGAAGGAAGGTAAAGAGGGAGGTAAGGAGGGAGGAAGAAAGCAAGGGGCAGCCTGACATTAGCTGGTGGTAGTGGTAATATGACTCTGGCTTCTCTATCAAGCAGGCTGACCTTGACATGGGCAGGATGGTCCCCTCGAGGGACGAGATAGAAGTACACCTGCTGGATAGCCACCATCAAAGCATTTTTATGAGCAGCTTGGCATGCAAGGGTCACCTGCATATTTTCCACTCCTGAATGGAGCAAGAGCTAAATAAAGAAAACGTGAAAGGTATTAGGCATTTCTTGCATAAAGAAAGAGGTGAAATTGAGGATTGAGATCACCACTTATTCAGCATGTAAATATATGAATCAAACATTGATTCATGAGCCCAATAAAATTATTTTCTTTGTGAATTACCAGGTCTCAGGTATTTTGTAATAGCAACAGAAAATGAACAAAGACAACCATCATTATTAATTATGAAATTGGGAGCTTTTCTTATAGATGGGAGCTAAATTTATGTGAATTAAATATTACGATTTTTTTAAAGGAATACGTGAGCAAACTGCTGGATGAGCGGGGATCCTTGCTACTCAGCCATAAGACTGAATCTAGTCTCTCTCTCAGCAGCATTTCATTTCAGGAAGGTAGTCTCCAGGCCTGATTTGCTCTGTAGCTGGACACCATCAGGTTTCCCCAATGGTCTGGAAAGGACGAGTAGGCTCTGAAGAACTAGCAAACATGTGCTCAGTGGCAGGCTCCTGTAAGCCAAGATTAGATCAATGTTTTAAAAAATACACACATAGAAGCAAAAAATCCAAGTGGCAGGGAAAATAACAGCACCCACCTGGTTTAAAAAGATCAGATGAAAGTTCAAATAACAAGTGTATATTTTAAAAGCCTTATGCAAAGATGGTTCACTATACGGGCTTCTTTTTAGTAGTTAACAGAAGTTATTACAAGTGGTGTTGCAATGTCTATGGTTCAAAGCAGGGTAACGTGCACATCAAATAAGGCAAGGCCATTGCTACGATTTGAACGTGTCCTGCAAGAGTTCATGTGTTAAGAGGCAGGGCCTAATAAGAAGTGATTGAGTGATTGGGTCATGAGAGCAGAGCCCTCATTAATAGATCAATGTCATTATAGCAGGAACATGTTTTTTCTTGCAAGAGTGGGTTGTTATAAAAGTCAGCGTAGTTTTGCCATCTTTTTCACGTTTGCTTGTCTTTCAGCTTTTCTGCCATGTTGTGTTGTAGTACGAAAGCCCTTGCCACCCCTTGCCACCATGACTTGGACTTCCCAGTATCCAGGACCATGAGCCAAATAAAATTATTTTCTTTATAAATTACCAGATCTCAGGTATTCTGTAATAGCAACAGAAAATGGACTAAGACAACCATGGTTATTATTTATGAAGTTGGAAGCTTTACTTACAGATGGGAGCTAAATTTATATGCGTATTACAATCTTTTTAAAGGAATACATGAATAATACAGGAATAATCTTTTTAAAGGAATAAAATAAACTGCTTTATTTTAGTCTATTTTCTTTTTTAAAAAATAAATTAAATGATTTACCTTAAGGATGGCTTCCTTTGTATAAAAACTAAATTTGCCAACTTGGTTATCATCTAACTCAGAGATGGCTAAGACAAGAGTAGGAGGAGAGTATCTGCAAGAAGAAATATGAAGCTGTTTTGATGTGACGTGCCACTAATTAAGAAATGCCCATTCCGATGAAACAGAATGGCACATGATCAGATCTGAAAAGTCAGTAGTAATAGCAAATGCAAAATTTTATGCAAGATGATATTTCAATCGAGAGACCATAAGGATTCTGGGGTCTTTCAGTCCTTATTAGACTTGATTTCTCTGCAGTTTGGTTGTGGTAAGCATGTCATACTGTTTGAAATTCTTTTCTCTTGATCACCCTTCCACTACTCTGTCTTTTCCTCTTACCTTCTTGACTAGAACTGTTCAGGAGTTCAGCTGACTCCTTCCATTGAATACCCTCCTAAATACTGTCCAATTATTACTTTCTCCTGTGGTTCCAACAACCATCTAGTCTTTACAGCCAAGTTCCCACCTTGGGACATGGTCCTTTGTCTGTAACTATGAGACCTTTTCAAGTAATTTCATATCTAACAATCTTTGTTTCTTCATCTGTAAATAGGGATATCACCTATCTCATAGTAAGCGGGATAATATGCATGGATGTTCTTTTTAAAATGTAAGTCACAATATTCATGATGTTTGGTGTAATTGGCCCTCCATATCCATGTGTTCTGCATCCGTGGATTCAACCAACAACAGATAAAAAAATATTTGAAAAAATAAAACAACAAAAGGTAACAATACAACAATAAAAATAATATAAACAAAAACCATACAGTATAACAACTATTTACATAGCATTTGCGTTGTATTAATTATTATAAGTAATGCAGAGATGATTTAATGTATAAGGGAGGATGTGAACAGGTTATACACAAATGCTATACCATTTTATATAAAGGACTGGAGCATCCTTGGGTTTTGGTAATGAAGGGAGTCCTGGAACGAATCCCCCATGAACACCGAGGGACAACTATGTATGTTGTTGTTATAATGGCACTCCAAAGTGGCAACTTTAAGGAATTAACATACATAAAATAAATACAAACTGAAAACACAAGTTCTTCGAATGCATAAATCCTGCCCTGGGAATTCAGAAGGTACCTCTTCTCTTGCAGCACATCTGGGTCATCACTGGGAGGACTAATCATGGTTTGGCCAGACCACAGGGCATTCAGAGAGTTTATGCTGATTGGTGGATTTCTTTTTTTTGAGACAGAGTCTCACTCTGTTGCCTGGGCTAGAGTGCCGTGGCGTCAGCCTAGCTCACAGCAACCTCAAACTCCTGGGCTCAGGCGATCCTCCTACCTCAGCCTCCTGAGTAGCTGGGACTACAGGCAAGCGCCACCATGCCCGGCTAATTTTTTCTATATATTTTTAGTTGGCCAATTAATTTCTTTCTATTTTTAGTAGAGACGGGGTCTCGCTCTTGCTCAGGCTGGTTTCGAACCTCTGACCTTGAGCGATCCTCCCACCTTGGCCTCCCAGAGTGCTAGGATTACAGGCATGAGCCACCGCGCCCAGCTGGTGGATTTCAACTGAACAAAAATATGTCCAATTTTCACAGCAGTATAAAATACTAGCTCAGCAGGAGGACCTGGAAGAGCCAGAGACTAGTATAGCTCCAGACATTTTTTTCCAGTTGGAGACCTAGCCTCACCCGAGGCCTGATCACACTTCCTGACTTGGCTTCTGCGGATATCTCTGTGTCGTTACAGTGAGTTCTGTTTTGCTTTAGCTAACGTGGCAGGATAGTGCAGGGAAGGTTTTGCCTGCAGGGCCTATGTGGCGCTGTCTGGAGACATCTTTGATGTCAGAAACAGTGGAAGAGGGGTGTGGGGTGTTGGGGTACTACTGGCATCTGCTGGGTAGAAGTCAGGAATGCTGCTAAACAACTGAAGTCACAGGACAGTCCCCCACAACAAAGACTTATCCAGCCCCGAATTCGGTAGTGCCAAAGTTGAGATACTGTATCTCAACAGTATACTGGGATACTGTATTCTATCACCCTAATCCCTTCCTTCCACCCCTGCTCCTTTAGCTTACTAACACATCAGAGTTATATTTTGAGCAGTGATCCACATTAGCAAAACAGAGGTGACTTTGCCTCCTTGGAGTCACCTTTTCCTTCCCCTAGGGGAAGGGCAGACTAGCAGAGAAGGAAAAAAGAGGGAGACAGAAGTTGCTCCTCCCTACATATCAAAGGCTGACTGTGTGAGGGGGAAAAAAAAGATTCCTTCCCCCGACTGAGTAGATTCATGGGGATCTGTTCCCAGCAAGTGTGTTTTCTTTCAGGCAATGGGCAGAATCCATGGGCATGAGAGGGAGGTTTCACTGGTCTGAGTTGGTTTCTGCCACTAACCAACAAAGGAGTCTGACAGATATTGCCTACATATTAGATTTATACAGTGTGTTACAGTTTCCAGGAAACAACTGCTCAGAAAACTTACGTGACCTCTTTCTGGTTCCAAAGATAGTGAGAGAAGAAACCTAAACTTCTGATCCATGGCTCTTGCCCCATCAGACCAACCCTCACACCCACTTTTACCTGGAAGTGACATGTTCTGGGAAGCTGCTGAGCCTGTGATTTCATCTCATTTGTGTTCTCTGATGAGGTGTTTTCATCTCTCAGTTACTCAGTGTTTTTAAATCCAATTGTACCCCTCAACTGAGATCTTATTTTCCCCCCCTCTTATTAAAAAAAGAAAGAAAAAGAAAAAAACCCCAGCATCATGGCAGATAGAATATAAAGAAAAAAATTTAGAAATGTGATTGCACTTGCATGAGAGGGATTAGTTTTCACTGGTTATTGATTCTACCATTACATTCTTTTCCCTTCAACCCTCTCAAGCTCACCTGTCTACCAGACTGCTGTCCTCCAGCTGAGAGGTTATAAAGACAGGAGGGGGCTGGTCCACCTTGTCCTTGTGTGATGCAAATTCAAAGTGAACAGGCCTCAGATACAGATGGAACTCTTCAAAACCCATCTCCAATGCCAATTCCTTATAGAGCCTAAAAGAGAGAGAAAAAAAAAAAAAAAGAGCCAAGGATATCTGTTAGTGCTTTCTCCTAAAAGGAAAGCAAGTGGCAAGAAAACCAAAACACCTGAACAAGCACAAAAACAAGAGCCAAACAAGAGTAAGCCCAGGACTGTGTGAGGTGAATGAGTCACAAATGTCTCATGCTCTGTCCACTCTGGCTGTGACAATTACAGATGGTAGGAGATACGCTTGAACGCTTTCTCAACTCTCATTTCCTACAAGCCAGCCGCTGACCTCGGAGCCCTCGTGAGGTCACCAATGTGCCTCAGTACAACGTTCACCAGCTTCTCTCTGGGCTCGTCACAGCCGGCCTCTCTGTCCCCTTCCTCAGGAACATCTTTGTTCTCCTGGATCCGGGATCTGCTTGCTCCTGCCTAACGACCACTCTCTCTGTCTTCACCGGCTTCTCCTCCTCCTCGTTTTCAAATTCTGATGTTTCCTGGGGCTCCAAACCTGGCCCTCTTCTCATCTACTACATCCCCTAGTTGGTTGGGGAGCATGTGCAACCCCAGGCCCTCAGACCACTCCTTCGTGTAAGAACTCGTGTAAGAACCTCGTCTCTGTCCTGACTGGAGACTCTGAGCTCCAATCCCAAGTCCATGGGGCTTGCAGCATGGCTCCATGTAGATGTCCCTCTGGCATCTCAGCCTTACATGTCTATGATGCTTTCCCCCTTCCCTAACACCCCACTTCTAACACATTCCTCCCTCTTGAGAAGTTGGCACATGAAGGCTTAACTCTTGGCACCTGCATTAGTTTACTAGGGCTGCTATAACAAAGTACCACAGAAACACACTAAGCATTCAGTGGTTTAAACAACAGAAATGTATTGTTTCAGTCCTAGAGGCTGGAAGTCTGTAAGTAAGGTGTCAGCGGGGTTGGTTCCTATGAGAGAAGGATCTGTTCCAGGCCTCTCTCGTTGGCTCTAGATGGCTGTCTTCTCCCTCTGCCTTCACATGGTCTTCCCTGTGTGTGTCTGTGTCCAAATTTCCTCTTATAAGGACACTGGTCATATTGGATTGGTACCCACCCTAATAACTTCAGTTTAATTTGATTACCTCTGTAAAGACTGTATCTCCAAATAAGGTCACATTCTGAGGTACCAGGGATTAGAACTTGAACACGAGAATTTTGGAGGGACACAATTCAACCCCTAACAGCCCATCTTCTAGGAAACTTTCCCTGATCCATTAGAAAGAATGAGACACCTACTTTTCTGTACTTCCTTAGCATTTTGTTCATATGAGTAGACTATCATTATACTGCATTATGGGTAATTTTTCATTATGAGCTCCCTACAGGCAAGAATCATAAATTATGCAGAGAAGTTAATAATATCTTGACTAGTAGTTTGAATTCTTCTCTTACTACTTTCTGGTTGTATGATCTTGGACAAATTACTTAATTTTATGAACCTCTATTTCCTTGCTGATAAAATGTTAATATAACTTACCTCGTAAGACATTCTGAGAATTAAGTGAAATAATATACAAGAAGTCCCCAGTATAGACCCTGGCCACAGCAGGCTCTTAATAATGGTTGGTGGTGGGTGACTGGACTCTTTATGTCTATGAGGGCCTCTCATGGGAACCAGAGCACAACAGCACTCATAGAATTTTTTTACTTCTTTTTTTTTTTCTTCTTTTTACTTATTTTTCCTTCTGACATCTGCACTCATACATATTTACAACAAACCCTTTAGTTTCATATTTTTCCTGCTTATGGAACATGTGTGCTTGACATCTTACCATCATTTCAAACTCATACGTAAAACATAACTCATTAATTTCTCCTCCTACCCACTGAACCCTCCCCTACCTCTGCCAGACCTATTAATAGATGCTGTCACTGACTCATCTCTCTCCTTTCTCTAGGCCCTCTGCTATTCAACTTCATTACATTCAAGAGCAAATTCAACCCCTGTTCCCTGAGTGTCTGGTGTGGCTCAGGCCCCGTACCAGGTAATGGGATATCATGGAAAACAATGTTGATGGGGCTTTTGCATTCAAGGAGCTTATGCTCACAGGAAAACCAGTAAGCCAATATTAAGCAACTAATTACAAGAAAATGTGCTGAATGGAGAGGAAACCCAGGTGCCAGCAGGAGGACTTAGCCTACTTGAGTGGTCAGAGGGGAATGTGGGGAGGCTTGCAAGAGAGAAGGAACAAGGGAGCCAGTGATCATTTTAGCCATTTAGAAAACTCACTCTGGCTGCTCTGGGGGCAGAGAGGGGACACGGCTTCTAGGCAGGGAGACCCATGGTTTGTTATTCCCCAGATTTTGCCACAAAACTTATATTCCACCTGGATCCTCCGTCCCCCTACTGACCGAGTTAAGTATGCACTCTCCACACTCAGTTCTACCAGCCGGTGGCGGAGGGTCAAGAGTTCCAGAAGTTTGGAAAACATCTCCAGTTGCAGCACATGATAATCTTGTCCTTGTTTCTGTCCTTCATCTGCTGCAGACTTGAGTGCAAGCAGGCCTATTTCCTCCACGAGAAAGGGATCTCCCATCACTTTAGCTGAAAACAGCTGAAAGCAAACAAAGTACTTTTTAAAACATGAAAGAAGAAAATCTACATTAAAAAAAATACCATCAGCTGGGCATGCTGGCTCACGCATGTAATCCCAGCTCTTTGGGAGGTTGAGACAAGAGGATTGCTTGAGGCCAAGAGTTTGAGACCAGCCTGAGCAACACTGAGAGACTCTGTCTCTACCAAAAATAAGAAAAATTAGCCAGGCATGGTGTTGTGCCTGTAGTCCAGGTAGGCTGAGGCAGAAGGATCACTTGAGCCCAGGAGTTCAAGGTTGCAGTGAACTGTGACAGCACCACTGCAGTTCAGCCTGGGCAACAGAGTGAGACCTTATCTCTTAAAAAAAAAAAAAAAAATACTGTCGGTGGCACAGACTCTGGATCCAGTTTTTCTGGCCTCAAGTCCTAGCTCTGCCACTTATAAGCTGTAAGATTTGGTACAATTTACTCAATTTTGCCTTCAAAATTTTCTCATCTATAAAGTGGGGATAAGGATAACAACAGTACCTACCAGATACTAATAGATAATAACTACCTAATAGGGCTGTAGAGAGGGTTAAATGAGTTAATAGATGCAAAAGTATTTGCTGTTACATTATAAATGTTTCGAGTCTAAATAAATAGAAATGCCAAAGACAACCTAAATAGAAGTCCCTGATTTTTAAAAGTATTTTGGTGGCCAATAACAATAATTTTTTATAAACCCCTTTAATTGCAGTTTCAAAATTTCAAAGTGTTTTTTTACATATATTAACTCATTTTTATTTTCATAAGATCCCCATGAAGTAGGCATCTCAGATACCACTACTCCCCTTTATCAACGAGGGATCGGAAGCAACACTGACACTTTCCAAGGTCCCACAGCAATACCGACAGCAAACTTAGGCTTCCTAATCCCAAGTTCAGTAGCTTTAGAGTGTGCCCAACTGCCTTTACAGTCCTCCTTCACTCAGAGCAGGCCCTGAGTGATTTGTGAAGTAACCACATTGTTCTTTAACATCCTTCTGCCTTGGTGAGCACCTCTGCTCTAACATCTTTGCTGTCCTCTAAGATACCACGTCCAGCAATGACCCATTTTGGGGAACCCCTACCTGCCTTTCCCTGTTTGGCTCCCCAGGGGACATAAGCTCCCTCATCTGCCTGCTTATCTCCCAAAGCACCTGTCTACTCAAGAATGCTACTTCTAGGTTTTTAAAGTCTTCCAGAGTGATAACAAAGAGACCTATTAAATTCCTGCATGTCTTCTGAGGGCAATACCTCTTCCATTTTCTGACCCAATACAAGTTAATCTGAATATTTATCACTTCTAGGTCCAAATTTGAACACATTTCAAAAATATTAATCAAAACTATGTGGCATCAGTGGGAGACCAGACAGGTATCCCAGATATTCACTATAATTTATAAGAGAATTTCAAATACATTTAAAAAATATGGTACCATAGTCAATGTGAAAAAAATCTTCAATTAATGGTAGTAGGATAAATGGCTGGTAATTTGGGAAAAAATTCAATTTTAACTTGTACCTCACATATCTCTCTCTCTCTCTCTCTCTCTCTCTCACACACACACACACACACACACACACACACACACACAGGTACACACACTCTGTTTCTCTCTCTTTCTCCCTCTCTCCAGTGAAATATTAAAGGAGTTAAATGTTTTTAAAATAAAACCAAATCCTTAAAAAAGTACAATAAGACAAATATGAAACATCTGGAGGAAGATTTTTTTCTGAATTTAGGAGGCTAGAAGAAATCACAAAGGAAATGATCAATAGATTTAACTATATGAAAATAAATTTCTGTTAAAAAATAGACAAATGGGGAAATATAATGCAGAAAATGATAGACAAAGAGGTTAAAGTTTTTATTTAAGAAAAGCTCATGTAAGTACATAGGAATGACATTAGGCTTCCAGCAGATAAATAAAGGGAAACAAAAGAAAATTTATAAAAATAGTAACAAAACATTTGGAAGAACATTTAATCTCAATAAATAGCAAGCAAATGCAAATTTACTGCATAATGCCTCCTCTTATGTATATGTAGATATTAGCACATACAGCATATGCTTTTGCCTAACACTGTATAGCAGAACTGGTGCTTGTGTACAGTGTTGGTGGCATTATAAGTTGGTACAACTTTTTGTAAAGCAATCTGCCAAAATGTATACAAAGGTTTTTTTTTGTTTTTTTGTTTGACAGGGTCTCACTCTGTTGCCTGGGCTTGAGTGTACTGGTGTGATCATAGTTCACTGCAACCTCAAATTCCTGGGCCCAAGTGATCCCCCTGCCTCATCCTCCTGAGTAGCTGGGACTTGACTCAAAACAAAAAAGAGCAAATTTTAGGATGAGTCTTAGTGAAAACAAAATATATAATTTTTAATTTAAAATATTGTTAAAATCTAAATAATAAACCAGAAAACATTTTTCACATACCTATATATGTCACTCTTTTAATTTTAATTGTCACTGCATCCTTATAAATTAGAAACTTTGACTCTATCCCCCCATCCCTTCTACAAATCACATAAAAATTTTGGCAAAGCCTATGACTGTGATCTGTCTCTGGCCAAATTGGGGGGAATGGAGCCAAACAGAAAAACAAAGCTAAATAGTAACATCTGGAAGGAAACATTCTTTTTGCCAAAGACCCAACTACCCCCCTCAGGAAGAACCTACGTCTTTCTGCAGCTGAGTGCTATACCAGGCCTCGGGCTTAGCAGGATTGAGCCACAGGTCCAGGGCCAGCCACAGGACACGTCGCTCTAGCATAGCCAGGCCACTGGCTGACGTGGGCCTGCAGGCGTGGCAGGCCTCTCGGAGGAGATGCTCGAGGGCTCTGGGGATGAGCCCCGCCAGGCCGAGGGAAGGGTGGAACTCCAGCAGATAAACATTTTTCAAAGCCGGGCTGGAAAAAGAGGGACAATGAATGGCAATTTTACACAGCAAAGAATTTAATCTGTTTCTGAAGATATTTGAATTTTATATTTTTATAGATCAATAAAACAGCTCCTATAGGTCCAGAGCATTATTTAAAATATTAGGAGCTCAGAGGGACCTCAGAGTCTGTCCAGGGAACCCACTGGGTTATACAGAGTACTCTTTGCTTTAATGGGAACCCTTTTAAAACTGACATGGGTGTATATTCTAAATGCCCAATAAGAATAATATTAAGACTGTATACAGCAAAACTGTCAACATTTCAGTAGTCAATATTTAGTCAAATATCTGAAAACAAAATAACTCAAAAGTGACTAAATAAAAACCAAATAATTTCCATGTTTACTCGTTTCTATTTTTCACCTGTATCTTTTTCCATCGTTCCCCAAAATGTTAATGGACAATTTTTAAATTTTGTATACAACTGCTGGAATCATTCATATTGGCTGTAAGGATGTTATATTTTATAAATGTATGAGACCAGAATAGGTTATTCCTTTGGAAATAAATGACATAGCACAAGTCAAGGGTCCTTCTATACCTACAAAGAACTGAAGAACATAACATTTCCCTTTAAATCTATGCAAATAGGATCCTTCTCAGTCCTGCATTTTAAAAAATATAGCCTAAAGTCTGGAACGGAATCTCACCAAGCAAATAACATTCACTTCTGAGACTATTCTGGCAGGTTTTAATATCCATATAGCCCTGGCCTGTTCTGCCAAAAACCATTTCCTGAATAGTAGATTCTTGCCATAGCAAGCTACACACACACAGCTGGTGTCTTAAGTTTATTGCAGGGAAGAATTCAGGGCTATGGAGAAAATGCAGACTCTTGTGCTAGGAAGCCTGGGGCTCTTTCTCAATAAATGAGGATAGAATCTCAGCTATCAGCTCTCATGGCACCCTGACTGTCCCCAATACCACAGCTGCTTCCCTGTTCCCTCTACCCTCAAAGGCTGGAAGGGCATGAGGGGGCTGGTCATGCGATATGTCAAGTGGGTGACAAGGTGGATACCCTCTCTGAGTGGCCTCAGGGAATTTAACTCTGCTCCTTAAAGGGGTGGGAGTCGCAAGGCAAGTCTGCAGAAACCTCTTTAGTGACACTTGCTAGAATAAATTCCTTTTTAAGAAACTTTAAAGCACATCCACGTTTCCTATATGTGGGCTTGTGTGATATCTCTAGTTAAATCCTATAACAGCATTTCAAGAGCAATTATTTTTCCCCCCAGAATTTATCAAGGGAATGATGATTTTGCATCCAGTGGTATAAATTTAAATTCTAGTCTCCTATTTTTTTATTATTTACAAATCAAACAGATATTCAATATCTGAATCCCTCTTTTGTGGCTTTTATACCTATTTCTCTCATCTTCCCAAATACTTGAGAGGTACTTACAAAGTAGTGTTTAGATTTAACACTATACCCTTAATTAATCTAAAAGATTAAATGTAAAATATTTAAAGACAATGCCAACTTACTAGCTATTGTTGATGGAAATAAGTTGTTTGCAAATTATGTTAAGGGGAAGTCCAAATTTATTGCTATTGTCTAGATGATCATCTCGCCAAAGCCTCTGGACATACTCCCTCTGATGCTCTATCTAAAAATGTAGCAAACATGTTAAAATTAGAAAAGTTCAACTTTCCCATGGACATGAGTTATGAGTCTTGACATGAGAAGGATCTCATTCCTTTGTGTCTCTTCATCATTTGACTAATTTTCACCCAGACATTGTTTTGAAGACTCGTTTGCAATGAGACATGCTGGTCCCTCAGTGTGAGCCAGTCAGCCAAGGGAAGCAAAAAAGCAACCAAATGCAGATAACTTTAAGAGGTGACAGGGAAAATTTCTTTCTGTTAAATAATTCACTACATGGAAAAATTTCAACCAGGTTGCAACAATCCTTTGTCTCCTGCTTGCTCCATGCCATTGGCTTTTCCCTAGAGGACATACAATGTGATAGTTTCTTTCAGTGTCCTAAAAATAATCACAAAAATTTTTAAATAAACACAATTTTATACATTAATGTCCTGAAAAGATGCATCATTAGTTCTTCTTTCGTTAGTTCTTCTGGTAAACTCTATGATGTAATGAAAACTGAGATCATCGATTCCTTGTGGACTAGTAACTGTAATTAGCGGTGGAAATCTTCCTTTAAGACCATAGTTGTACTTGGAATCCAACAATACAAATGAGCTTACAAATAAACATGTTGAACATGCCGTCCTAGAAAACCTGATTCCAGATCTGCAATGATCGGGAAACACTATTTTCTTTTCTGGCCTGTGCTTTCCATCCTCTTCTCACACGTAGTATTTTAAAAACCCAACTGTACTTACTTGCTGGTTGAGGATGCCCCTCACTAGCTGCAGGTGAAGCCTCAGGCAGGTGCATTCATCTTGGTAGGCCTTAATAAAATAAGGGTGGCTGAGATCAAACCTCGGGCGCCGGTGCATGGTGTCCGTCATTATTTGTGCTAAAGCAAACCTCTCCTCGGGGTCCAACGTGTGCTGGTAGGCTTCAAAGTAACTGTCCAGAAGCTGTAAGTAAGGTTGATAGTCAGGGAGCAACGGAGGCAGCCCTAGGGCCCAGCAACGAGAGGGTCACATGTGGCACCACTAGGACTCAGTGCAATCAGTGGGCCCACAGGCAGAATTAGGGAGGGCAAGGGAAAGAACACACGCTTTGGAGCCAGAACGAGATTTGAGTTTGCCCTTCTGCGTCCATCCCCTGTTCCCCTGGTCTCCACAAATAAAAAGGGGATTATATAATCAATGACATAACAGGTAATAATTACAAGCTCCGATGACACAACACATTCAAAGGCACTTCACCAAATATATTTATCTCTTTTCTTTAAGGACCCATTCTCCTTTCTCCATTTATTCCATCACCAAAGCTGGGGAAGTGGCTTCTTGTCTTCTACATCCTCAGCCCTATTTCTGACCCCTCTCGTTCATAGTTTGCCCAAATTTCACCTACATAAAAATGATGGGGGTGGTGGAATGGAAGGCTGAGGGCAAAAGTGCTCGCTAAATACAAAATGATTTATTCCAGATTGGACTCCTCTAGGAAGGGCCTTGGAAATAAACAGAACTCTCAAAGCCACCAAGTGTGCAAAACCCCAATGGAGCTTTGGTTTTAGTGAAGTTCGTAAGCCTTTTCTAAAAACTGAAGAAAGCTTCCAGACACTAACTGCTGAAAAGCGTTCATAGTGTGGGAATTCAGAAAGAGATGCCTCTCTATTTTGCTTTTACATTTGTCTGTTAGATTAAAGAATTTCTATTCTGTGTGTGATTAGTCATGATGCTAAGCAGAAAAAGCTCTTCAGAGATCACTGGCTTTAAATACTAAGCTGGGCCCCTCGGCCAAGATAAGTAGTGCTGATCGATGCAGTACATAATAAACCCTTTCTCCTGTTAATCTGTTTTTGGTACGTTTAGTTTTCACGGCCCAGGCACTGAATCTACGAAGGCAGAGGAAAAAGTTTTTCCTCCTCTACACAAGAGAGTTGAACACTTGAGAACGGATAGCACATTAGGAAGCAAATGCTGCTTTATTGAGAGGGCCCAATATTAAGGCTCGGGGAGGAAGGAGCCTAGGGCACTTTATTTAGCACCAGTTTTGTAGGATGACCTTGGGGAAACATTGGTCTAAGGGATCTTAGATCAACCTTAGCATGAAAATGAAAACACAAGAGGATGCTAAAAGTTCAAGCCACAGAAGATGCTCCACAGGTTAGAAATTCACACATCAAGAGCCAGATGGCAGGGAAGGTGGAGATCCCCTTGCCTTTAAGTGAACCCTGAGGAAAATGAAGCAAGCAGGGTGATCTAAATTACCTTGTTCTGTCCACTGAGCTCTACTCTTGACTAACATTGACTTAATAAATAGCAGAAGATAAAATAGAAATGAAGGAGGAAAATGCCTAGCTGGTGTACGAAGGGTGTCACTCAGTAGCCCCAGGTGGAGATTAGGAAAAACAATTACTTTCCTAATTCATTCTGGACTAACTTGAATCTTTTGGGCTGGGCCAGGGCAATCCCAGGAACTGGTTTATGGTATTTACACTTCCTTGACCTGTTTTTGTACAAAGATCTCAATTGTTTGGTTATTTGTCAGAGGAAGTTTGTAGGGAGTTGGGGGAGGGTTCTAGCTGGTGATTCCAATCTGGTGATACCCGATTGATTGCAGAGGCCTGGGCTAAGTTGCCATGCTCACTATTGTTGTTGATAGGGTTGTCAGATTTAGTAAATAAAAATGTAGGACATTCAGTCCAATTTGAATTTCAGATAAGTAACAAATGGTTTTTTTAGTATGTCACAAATCCTGCAATATTTTATCTGGTAACCTTAGCTGTTGAGAAGGAAAATGTGGCTCTCTTTTTAAATTGATGAGGCTTCTTCAAGCTTCAGGCTCAACCTCAAGCAGCTCTCAGATGGACAGTTGCATAATTTTATTATGAATTCTTTCCCAACAGGGGTGAGACCATGATCTTTCTGCCTCATGGGTTCTATTTATTATCTATTTGCTAACTGGCCCGTTTCCATTTAAACTCTGGGCTGGTATTTGTCTAAGAAGTCTTCTCAGCCTGTCAAATGTCACTTGTGTGTGTCAAGGGCCAACTCTCAGGCAAAAATAATACGTGGTGCACACCGATAGTAACCATCAAATATTGGAGAGAATAGGAAAATAGACAAAATAAATAACCTCAAACCTTACTGTGTTATATTATTTTTACTTCAAACTTTTTTTTTTGTGGGATTGAAAAACTTTTAAAAATAGTACTCTAGGTCAAAACAGAAGGTGCAAAACAGAAAATCATTGCTAGACCTAACTTGTCACAGAAATTTTTTTAAATTCATTTTCAAAGGAATAATACATAAAAATCTTTTTAGTGCTGCATACACCAACTCAATTACCCTTTACATGTGTCCTTTAGTGGCAGTAGAAAGAATTAGCAGATGGTAAAGTGTCATTTAGGAGCTGGTGCAGCTGATACCTAGCTTCTCTAAGAGTCCCTTAATCCACCTAAATTCACACCAGCTCTAACTTTATGAGCTTTCATACATAATATGGTTATTTTAAGGATTTAAAAGAACCCAATATGTTCAAGCAATTCTTAACTCTAGTGATACCAATATACTTAACAATCAAAAACAGCTGAGGAAACTTGGCAGTAGAATCAATACTGGGGGAAATCAATTGTACTTTAGATAGAAATCTGGCTTATCCATTAAAAACAGACTCCTTTGACAGAATTTCTGACTTAGAAGGCCATATTTTACAGTTCTGGCACAGATAGCTCAGTTTCTATAGAGAACTAATTCTCAGGGTAGAAAGGAGGAGGTAGATCTTTTCAATGATTGTTTTTCAGTTAAAATGGTTCTTTCACCATAGAAGAAATTAGTGGACAGCCCTGATAGCTTAGCATGGAATGAATCGTAGGCTAAAGTATGGAGAAATCTGTTTTTCAGTCTTCTCTGCCTTTCTATTCTCTTGCCATTGACTCCTGCCTGGACCCTCTCACAGGAGGCCTAGAAGCATTGAAAGGAAAGGTAGGAGAGAGAGAATACAGAAAAGGGGGGCAGTTTAAAATTCATGCCTGGACCAATAAACCTGCCATTTAGGGATTCTGTCTTATTTACATTTCATACAGCCTCCCCAATTACACTATGCATCTAAAGCTTTCATTTCCTCAGTTGATTAAAGTAAGGTTCTAACTGGCAGATTAAGGTTGCAGACAAACTCTGTAGGGGCCAGCTATCTTTCAAAAGAGGAATATTTTTTCAAAGTCTAAGGCTTGCACCCTTTCAGCCCAGCTAGTTGTTTTCCAAACATTGGGGAACCTACCTCTCTCTGAGTAACAAACCAGAGAGTAGATGAAATGGTGAACCATCACTAGATGGTTCTACTAGAAAAACAATTCAAAGAAAACATTTCCAGTTCCCCATCTTCTGACCGCATCATAGCGCATTGTAACCTGGTTTCTACCACCGCGACTCTTCTGAAAGCGTTCTACAAAGCTGCCAAAGACTGCCTGATCAATCTACTTGGGTTTTCAGAGTTATTTTTCTTGTTTCACTGCACTCCATGCTTGTAACCATCCTCCCCTAATTAAATTAATTAATTGGTTCTCACAATACTATTTCTTCCTCGTTTTCCTCCAGTCTTTAAATTTAACTACTCCTTCCTGTTCCATGACCTGCTCCTTAAGTATAGGTGCTCCCCAGGGACTCATTTCAGATGTCTCTAGCTTTTCCCGGTTGTTTCGCTTCATTACTGTGGCTCAACTTCCACATTCATATCTCAGTTCACACCTGCTCCTGAGCTTCAAACCTATAGCTCCCACCAAACACTCACACCTGGGTTTTTGCAAACCCCCTCAAAAGCCTTGTCGTCCTAGGGTCAATATTATTCTCCTCCAAAGACTCTTCCTCCTCTGTTACAGTTAATAGCCTCTTTCCTGACCCTAAGGAAATCATTTGAATTCCACCCTTAACTCTCTGACTCCGACATACAGAGGCAGTCTTCAAACCCTGTCATTTTTCCACTTTTGGAAAGTGTTCTCAGGTCTGCTCCACCTTCCTATTCTCACTGCCACATCCTTAGTCCAGGTCCCCTCCAAACTCCTTAGGTCACTGTCGCAATAACTGCACTTTTCTCAGGGCCTCTCTAATCCAATCCATTCTCCACACTGACACCCAAGATAGCTGCTGGAAACACAGTTGTGTTTCTCCACTACGAAAACTCACTAATGGCTCTTCTTTGCTTATTAGGTAAACTCTAAAATGATTAGCAGGCCCTTCACAGGCTGCACCCCAAACACATGCTCAGCTTGTTTCCACTGTGCCTGCCCCCAAGCCACAGCTGCCTTCTTCCCATCCCCCACACTGGCCCTTCCCATTTCCACCTCCCTGACATGCGAATGCTGTTTCCTCTGCTTAAGAATCTTTTCTTCTCTGTCAGACAACATCTAACTCATCTTTTAGTAACAAGATTAAATATCTATTCCTCTGGGAAGACTTCCTAGCATTTCCTCCATCCCAACAGCCCGTCCCTGCCAGCACAAATCCCTCCCTTTGTGGAGTCCCAGTGGCTCTTAAATAAGCCTCAACTGTAGGCTGTTAGCCAGTAGGTTATAACTTTTGCTTAGAGGTTAGATCAACATTTGTAGACTACAAATTCCTTAAAGATAAAAAACATCTTATTTATCTGTATGTCCCTAATGCCTGGAACAGTTCCTGTCAGAGTAAATACTTAATGATTCATGAATCAATTCCTAACAATTGGTGACTATCAAAAGGGCTGATAATCCATGCTAAGGACACAAGTGAAGAGCAGTACACCTGCAGCGTTTCATTTATTACTGGGATATGAACCATTCATGATATGACAATGACTTAATAACTTATTTCATTGCTTTAAACTCACCCTCATAACTTATTGCACTCCGCATTCCTTGCCCAACTGCTTTCACCCACCCACATGTGGCACAACATGATCAGGTCAGTTTGTGTGTAAAGGCCATGACCAGGTCAGTCGGTTTATCTGTAATTAGCAAAGTAAGGCTCGTCCCTGTGACTGCACAGTGAGTGGGGATGGAATCACCGTCCATTCTCACTAAAAGCATTCAGATAAGAAAGGCCACAGCCCTCCAACAAATTGCACCTGTAAGATAAAGTAGTGTCCTTCACATTTTATTTTTTATGATGAGAAACCACAGTATAGAAAATGAAATTTAGTACATCCTTATAATTAGCTAAGATTACTTAAAATAATTATTTTTCTAAAAGTCCCGCTGGGCTTAAAAAAAACAAAAACAAATTTAAAAACTACTGGATTTTGTGAGAATGGTTTTTAATAGATGTTTTGTCTTCTAGGCAAAAATACCTGGCGCTTGTTTTCCAGAAAGGCTGCTTCCCAAGTCCACATGTCATACAGCACAGCAAACCTGTCCACACCTGCGTGGGCCCATCCCCCGTCCTGCCCACGCTTTGATTCACCGCACTCTTTGTGACCTGGGAGAAGGGGGTGGGAATGATTAGAGACAGGCCTCCGAATGAAGCTGTTTCAATTAGAAATGTGCCCCTCTCAGGGTCTATTAGCTCCAACTCAGGAACAGAAATGCTGAACTAATCACTGTGATTCCTAAGAATCAGCTAACGAACCATCTGCAAAGACTAGGCCCCAAGTTCATACTTGTTGACTTCTAAGTCAACAGGAGTTTTTGTTTTACTTTCTAATTTTAGTTTTAAAGATTAATTTTAGAAATAAAACCAAAATTCAGTTAACAAGTAATCTATGCCAAAATGTCCTCAAACCTACAATTTAAAAGCAAAGCACACATTTCATCCATAAAAACAGGTCCCCAGTGGTTTAACAAAGTTCAGTTCAACCTGCTATTTCCATTAATGTTAGCCAAGTCAAAATTTTTCAAAGAAGTTTCCAAGATATTCCTTAATTGTGTTAATTACTAACTTAAATTAATGAAACTAATTATTGTCATTATGCAGCTGAAATATTTTTCACTGTATTAATGTTACTTTTCATGACCAGCATTATTATTGCTTTAAATTTTTAAGTGGTCTATTTAAGAATGAAATATTTGAAGTTAAGAGATTTTTCAGGTGCTGAAGTTTGAGTTCAATAATTATCAGACCAGGCTCACCTGTAGTCCAGGTGTAGATTTGGGAGGCTGAGGCAGGAGGATTGCTTGATACCAGAAGTTTGAGGTTGCAGTGAGATATGATAATGCCACTGCACTCTACCCAGGGCAACAGAGCGAGACCCTATCTCAGAATAATAATAATAATGATAATAATCAAGTATATGATGGGTACTAAGAAAGAGAAAGACTTTGGTTAGGAACTTCTCCAGCAGCAGTTGGGAAGTTTCACAACAGATGACTACATATTTACTAGCTCAATTGAAAGATGCCCATGTCGTTAAATGACTACTGACTAAGTGTTTCAAGCACATTAAATTCTTAGCAGCTAGAAACAGTTGCATGGTATTATAAATTAGTGTGGACAAAAATGATGTATTAGTATGTAGGATAACTAGCAAAGATAAAAGTTAAGAGCTGAAATTAAACGCCCTGGAATGTTGGATGCTACTGCTGCATCCCACGATTCAGATACCAATGCTTGTGGCAAAGATAGGGCAAAGAGTTCAACCCTATATTAAATAATTCTGCCTGGGATCTGAAAAGCTAATTGTCATAATTTCTTTGAGCAGCATTTTATAACAATATAAACGTGAATTATCCTTAATTATAGTCTACATATGTTACAAAATAGCACAATACCTTGCTAAATTCCCTTTAGGTGTTACAATGGGTCTAGAAATTCTAAGCTCTTTCCAAATATAATGTTAATGCTGTCATAGTATTCCAAAAGAATATTCTTGGGCCAGGCACAGTGGCTCACACCTGTAATCCCAGCACTCTGGGAGGCTGTGGTGGGAGGATTACTTGAGCTAAGGAGTTTGAGACCAGCCTGAGCAAGAGAGAGACCCCATCTCTACTAAAAATAGACAAATTCGTCAGGCGTTATGATGTGTGCCTACAGGTGCACCTACAGGTGACATGCATCCCAGCTACTCAGGAGGCTGAGGCAGGAGGATGGCTTGAGCCCAGGAGATGAGGTTGCTGTGAGCTACGATGACACTATGGGACTCTACCCAGGGCGACAGAGTGAGACTCTGTCTCATAAAAAAAAAGGAAAAAAAGAATATTCTTACCTCATCTATCTCTAAAATTGGATAAATTTGAGTGATGCCAAAAGGAAGAGAGAATACAGATTATAGGTTACTTGATTACCCTGAGTAATAATTTCTTCATTTCTTCCTCTGGGACTTGTCTGGCATTTTCCTAGCCAGAACTTCTTGCATCCTGGTGGTTTTCTGTTAGGAACCAAGGGATGTCTCTGTTTCTACATGCAGTTTCCTCAAGGTCTATCACTTTTAAAGAGTAGTCACATTTCTCCATCAGAAGGGGGCTTGAGCTGGAAACAGAACTGTCTTTTGTAAAGTGTGTGTGTGTGTGTGTGTGTGTGTGTGTGTGTGTGTGTGTTGGGAGTGGGGGGCAGTGTGTGCTTATTGAATTTTCAGAGATTATTGGATATGTGTTTATATGTTGGAGTGGGCAGCATTAAATAGAGCCCTTAGTATCTTTTGTGTATTTGGCCAGTTGATTTTTAAAAATCCGACTTCTCACCCTTTTCTTTCTCAATGTAACAGCTGGCCACGAGTAGCAACTCTGCCTCCAGCTCCTTCAGATCACTCAAGGCTGCCTCGTACATGACATGCACCCCTCGCTGGTCCTGGGTGTGGATGCAGCCAGCTCCCGTGCTGTAGTAGTCATCCTGGTTCTCCACTTCTGAGAACTCCATGAATTGGACGCTGTGGACCTGGGTAAAGAAAGCCAAGCTTTCTAGCTGGAAAAGGGAGAGCTGCATTTGGCCAGCCCAAATGGACCAAGCAGCAGGCTTTTGCTCCCACACCATGGGCAGTCAGCACAAGGCTGGAAGCATTCCGAATGTATAAAAAGCTGTGTACAGAAAACAAATATTAACAAAGAAATACATAAACAAAGAATGTTGGCAGGGAACGAGAGTTCCTGAGGTGGATAACTAGCTGATTAGTTTGTTTTCCCGATCAATTCAGTAGTAACTAGAAAAAGGCAGGTAATAGAGCCTAGTGTTGAAAGTGGTCTCTGGAGTTGGAACGCCTCCCTTCTCACTCTGCTCTGCCGGGGTCTCACCGCAGGCAAGTCATTCAGCTACTCTTAGCCTCTGTTTCCTCATCTGTAGCATGGGAACAGAGGACACATCGTAGACTACAAAGGTTGTAGGGTGTATGTGATGCTGTGCATGTGAGGCACTTGAGATCCATAAGTTAGCTCTTAAAAACGTTTTTGCTTTAATTCTGTAAGCCGTTCTAAAATGCATTAGCACAGTCTCATGTCTTGGTGATGTGCTGGGTTGAATAGTGTCCCCCAAACTTCATGTCTACCTGTAACCTGTGAATGCGACCTTATTTGGAAATAGGAACTTTGCAGATGTAATCGAGTTAAGATGAGGTCATACTACATTAGGGTAGGTCCTTAATTCAGTGGCTGGGTATCCTTATAGAAAGAAGGACATTTGGAGACAGACACACAGGGGAGAAGGTCATGTGAAGACAGAGGTAGAGATAGAGCATACGCCAAGAAATGCTAAGGATTGCCAGCAACTACCAGAAGAGGCAAGGAAGGGTCTTCTCTAGATCCTTCAGAGAAAGCACACTCCTGCCGACACCTTGATTTTGGACTTGTAGCCTCCAGAACTGTGAGAGAATAAATTTCCGTTGTTGTGAACCACCCAGTTTATGGTACTTTGTTATGGCAAATCAATACAAGTAGGAGGATTTCAATCACAATGTTCTTTTTCTTAGATAACTGAGGATCTGCTACTTCCTGAAAATCATTATTCTAATAATAATCATAATTTCAAACTTATTTACTCTTCTCAAGCCTCGAACTCACCCCCTCCTGGGCCCAGTCTCCCCTCACTCTCAGCAGAAGCTCCTTCACTTTGCCACTCCCCCACACCCCCACTGTGCTCATACCTCTCCTCCCCTTCTCCAAGGCCATTGCCTCCCCATGCTTTGAATCCCATTCCCTACCCCCTCGGGAGCATCCCTTCTCCCTTGGTTATCCAGCTCATCTCAGCTGGAGCCTACCCAACTGACCTGAAACATGCGTACATCCCTCCCATTTCAAAACTTCCTCATATCCTTCCCCAGGTTCCACTCTATGTCTAACCTCCCCATCATGGGCCAGCCTCCCAAGATGTTATTTATACCCTCTGTCTCCATTTCTTCCCCTCCTACTCTTCAACCCATTCCCATCTGGCCCCTGTCCCCATCAAGCCACCAAACTCCTCTTGCTAAGACCAACTATGGCCATTGCTCTACACCCAACAGACTTTCCTTAGCTTTTTTAGTAATCTCTCAGGAGCATCTGACATAGTTCTGTGCTCCCGGCTTCTTGACTCATTCTCTTCCCTGGGCATCTAGAACTCCACATTCTCTTTGATCTTGCCAACTTCCCAGCCATTTCTTCTCTGATGCCTTGAGGTGTATTTTTCTAGATCAGGTCATTAAATGATGGCCACATTCAAGCCCCAATCCTAGGTCCTCATCTCTTCCTCCTATATTCCTTCCCTAGAAGGTGGCATATACTTTCACAGCTGAGATTACCATGTTTAGACCATTTGCTCCCCAGTTTATGTCTCCAATCCAGATGACCTAGAGCTCCAGACCTACACATCCAAGTACCTAATTGACCTCTTCCCCTGGGCATCTCAAAGACCCCTCACATTTAACATGATCAAATTATGCAGTCCTCCCCACCCAAACGTAGGCCATCTCCAGCCCATTTTCCTAAGTGGCACCACCGTGCATCCACTTCCTCTAGAATGAATCATTCCTGACATCTCTTCATGAGAGATGTCCAATGTATCACCCTACATGTCCAATGTATCACCAAGTCCTGTTGATTTTACTTCCTATCTCTCGAATGCATCCACTTCTTTCCATCTCCACCACCTACTAGCCTAGTCCAAGCTGTTATTATCTTTCACGAGGACTGGTCTAGGAGCTTCTAAACTGATCTAGCCTCCTAATTGTACCATCCACATCCCCTCTGGCCTGGGCTTTCCCTCTTCTCACTCACTGCTGGCAGAGGATCTTTTAGAAATACAGTCCTGATTATGTCATCCCCTCCCCCTGTAATATCCTTAAAAGGCTTCCCATTGCTCACAGACTGAAATAAAACTTGCCTATCTCTCTAGTCCAGTGCTTCTCAGCTGAGGATGACTTTGCCCCCCAGAGAATATTTAGCCATGTCTGGAGATACTTTTGGTTGTTACAATTTAGGGGGGAGGTACTGCTGGCATCTCATGGGTAGAAGCCAGGGATGGATGCTGCTCAATATCCTATAATGGACAGAACAGCCTCACACAACAAAAAATTATCAAGTCCAAAATGTCAATAGAGCCAAGGTTGAGAAACCCTGGCCTCGTTCCATTTTTCATCACTTTCCATGTGACTTGCTGTGTCCTGGCCACTCCTGTCTTCTTTTGTGTGTCCTATGGGTGCCATGTTCCTTCTGGCCACACGTCCTTTGCATAGGCTGTCCCCACCCCATTCCATGAAAAAGTCTCCCTCTCCTCTTTATCTAGTTAAAGCCTTTTCATCTTCCAACCTTAGCTCAATCATCACTTCCACTGAAACCCCTCCACCCTGGCCTCCCTATAGCACCAAATATCTATCTCTCTTTTGAGGAACTTAATTATGTCACTGTTTTACATTTATTTGTGTGATTTTTGATCAATATTTGTCTCACTGGATTAGAAAGTACTATAAGGATAAAGAGCATGCCATTTTTATTCATGATTGTATTCCCATTGCTTAGCACAGGGCCTAACACCTAGGGTAATAGGTGCTTAGAAAATATGTTAAATAAAAGAATGAATGAATATATGAATGGTTTTTTGATACTTTTGCACATAGGTTTCTTTGAGTATATAAGTTAAGATCTCTACCTATAGTTTTAACATATACCAATAAAAAATGCTGTGTTTTGCCCTCATAGATTCTGATCTCATGTCACTAAAGCCTAACAATACAGACATTCCATATGGGAAAGATAATGTACAGGGTGGTTCTTGACGGCAAAAAACTCCCTCTTATTCTTTTTATATATAAAGCACATATATACAAACTGTAATAAACAAAAATATGACATATCTCTGGTGTTAACATTTCTCTAGGGGGGTATTAAGAAAAAAAAAGTCTAAAAAGGGTATTTGTAGGAGAAGCCATAATGAAAAAAAGGTTAAGAAACAATAGCTTTGTTTTTTACATTTTATATATTTTAAATATGTGTGTGTTTTATTATGGTAAAATACATATAACATAAATTTACCATATTTACATGTACAATTCAGTGACATTAAGTACATTCATATTGTTGTGCAACCACCATCACCATACATTTCCAGAATTCTTTTTGTCTTGCAAAACTGAAAATCTGAACCCACTAAACAGTAACTCCCCATTTTTCCCTCCCCATAACCCCTGGAAACCACCATTACACTTTCTGTCTCTATGACTTCGATTATTCTAGGTATGCATATAAATAGAATCATTTAGTTATTTGTCCATTTGTGACTGGCTTATTTTATTTTGCACAACATACTCAAGGTTCATTCATGTCGTAGCATGTGTTTTGGTAATTTCCTTTCTGTTTAAGGCTGAATTATATTCCATAGTATCTGCAGACCATATTTTGTTTCATCTGTTGATGGACACTTGGATTGCTTACACCTTTTGGCTATTGTGAATAATGCTGCTATGAACATAGGCATAAAAATGTCTTTTTGGATTTCTGATTTCAATTCTTTTGGCTACATACCCAGAAGTAGAATTGCTGGATCATATAATAATTCTATTTTTAATTTTTTGAGGAACTTCCATACTGTTTTCCATAGTGGTTGCACCATTTTACATTTCCACCAACAAAGCACAATTGTTCCAATTTCTCCATATCCTCACCAGCACTTGTTATTTTCTGCTTTTTAAAATATATGTATATAAAAAATATATTTTAAGAAAAACAATCTGATTTTCTTAGTTATTATCCATAACTCATTTAAACTATGGAACTAAATAGTGGCTCCCAATCTTTCATCCTGCATCTATTCATTCTTATAAAAGCAAAGCTTTTATAAGTATCATTTGTTTAGAATCCATTCATCTATAAATTTTAGACAGTCATATCCTGGCTCTCCATAAACCCCCTACTTGGTTTGTGTATACAGCATTGCCTATTGCACAACTACAGGAACCCCTCTGGAACTTTCACAAACAGGACTGATTATTGTCTGTTTAGATGGCTAATTGCCAATACCAGAAAGGTGGATGGGAGTGCTCTCTAGGTCCCTTTAGTTCTATGGTTCTATAATCAGTTTTTATGTGCTGTTATATTGTAGATTCTTAATCGTTCAAGCAAAAATTTAAAAACCTTCTAACAAGTAAAAGTGCGAGCATTTCTAAATAATAACTATGGTTCATAATATTTCATCAAAAGAATATTTTATAGGTAAGCATTTCTCTAGCAGGGTAGTGTTTGTTTTGCTTTGCTTTTTGCTATGCTTTAGTCCTAAAAGTTTTTAATAATAGGAGCTTCCTTTGACTAGAATTCCAAAAGTGAAATTATCATTTCTTTCAAAATGATTGGTACCAGTGGAAACCAGGAAAGATGGTGAGAAAATGACATGTTGCATATAAAAATTAAATAGCCTTCTTAGATTTATAAAGTACCATGTTGGCTCCTATTGGCATTTGGCGCTTGTCTCGCTATATATCAAAATGAGCTCTCCTTAGAGGAAAAAAGGGACAACTTAATGTGTTATACTTAATCCACTTTATTGGAAAAGACCTTTCCCAGTGTTCTTGTACAGAGGAATTTCATAAGACTTTCAGGAAATGGCTACTGGATTAGGTTCTGAAGCTGATGGAAAACGATAGTATTGTCAAGACTCCTACTTTAATACCATCATCTATTTAAATGGCCATTTTTCACTCTTCCCTCCCATGCCTCATCATTCAAACTCTATATAGGCATATGTATTCCTTCTCTTCCTGCTATACTTTGCTCTCAGGAGCACAGGAGATGCACTTTAAAGATCAGATGGCCAAATTGCTTCATGCAGGGTTAGGGCTCAGTCACTATAACGTTTCCTTATTTCTTTTTTATCTTAATTGTTTTCACAGTCACGAGGAAGACCCCCGCTTCTAAAGGCTTTGTTGTCTATAGAGTTGATCCTTCAATATTATGCTGGGAGGAGTCACAGAAAGGAGAGGGCAATAATTACCTGTTTGGGTATGAAATAATGTGATCTTAGGAATGATTCATATGTTTTCAAGTCTGAAAATTAATTGATGCCAAGGTAACTATTTGCTGAATATAGTAACTATAGGAAAATTCAAGGCCCATCATTCTTTCTTTCACCCTAGTAGCTTCTGCCATCACTTGTTAATGTGAATTTTAGGCATTTTGGCAACATAGACAATACTTCTCTGACTAGTTTACCTTTTCCTAAACCATCTTACATTAGTTTCAGATAATAATAGTTCAGCCTAAAAATCCCATCAAAATTTGTAGGGTGAATGATTCAATCCATTGGCTATAATCTTTTAATCCCTTTAAACAGGAAATCAAATATATCTTCTATTCTACCTGTCCTCTTAGTTTGCAGAGTATAATATTTTATCACAGCTAATTGTTATGTATTTGAACAGTGTGATATACTTTGCAAAACACTTTCAGGTACATGGTCTTTTCGTAATCTCACAACCATTCTGTTATGGGCAGAGCCTTTCTTTTATCAAATAAACATTTATCATATACTATGTGAAAGATGTGTATCCAACTCTCTACTTCCTTTTGCCACCTTAACATGTCATAGGCGTCTCAAACTTTCCATGTTCTGAACTGAGATAATACTGCTCTTCCCAACAAATCTGCTCCAACCATATCTCAGTTGATAGCAACTTCACATTTTCAGATGCTCAGGCCAAAACGTTGGAATCAAACCTGACTTCTCTGCCTAGAAATCATGCTAGGTATTGTTGTTGAATGACCATTTGTTAATACTAACCCAAGACCTTCCTCATGGGATCAAACACACTGGGCCCAGGGAAAGGGGCCAGGAAAGGGATCCCCATCTTAGGAGCTTCTCTCATGTCTGGTAAGCCCAGTGGTCTTACCCCTAGCAGCCTTGGCCCTTGGCCTGGTGAGATCAACCTGATAGAGAAGCACCTGTGCCTCCATCCCTACATGGGAAAGAATCACACCAACCAGGTCTGGATATTCTGTCACAATTGCTAACAAGGCCATATCCATGGTTTGTAACTAAACCACTTGGTCCTATTAAAGACTCTGACAGAAGGCCACCTCCTTCAGTGGTCTTCTTATGGTACACTAAAGTAATAGCAGCTGGGAGCCTTTAAGGGTGCTGTGATCCCTATTATTCATGAGGGCGTAGGAAAGAAAAATTGCATTACTACTGAGAAGCACCTCCTACAGTGGGGCAGGATGGTATTTGTCTCCCCGCCTCACCCCAGAATAAACAAACTGAGAGAGGGTTCATTGGCAAAAAAAATTTTTTAATGTCTATTAGCATAATAACATACTACTGCTGTGGTAGGATCAATATTAGCAAGAGAAAGATGTATTTGTTTTGTAGGTGTGTTTGCTTTTATAGTGGCTTAGCCCTCCTCTCTAGCTCCACTGAGGGCCAAACTAGGCTTGAGGAGCTAGGATCAAGAGAGGAGGGTGGTAGGGTAAAGGAAGATCTGAGAGGAAGTCTGTGGGGGGAGGGGATAGGAGTTGGGCTTGTTAGGAAAGGAGACCAGAGGAGGAAGGGTGTGAAGGTGGGAATCTAGGTGACTGGGTTGGGAAAGTAAGAAAACATTTCCCAATATCTAGAGCTGAACTGTTTAGTACACTAGCCTCTAGACACCTGTGGCTATTGAACACTTGAAATTCAGCTTATCTGAGTTGAAATGTGCTGTCCATATAAAACATACACCAGATTTTGAAAACTTAGTATAAAAAATGTACGATAGCTCATCAATGATTTCTTAATATTGATAACATGTGGAAATGATAATATCTTACATACATTGGGCTAAACAGGTTATATTATTAGAATTAATATCATATGTTTCTTTGTACTTTTATTCTGGCTACTAGAAAAACTTAAATTATGTATGTGGTTTGCATTATATTTCCATTAGACAGATTAGACAGTACTGCTCTAGAATGTGCGCATATGAACAATAGTTAATGGCAAGATTTTATAGACACGACAGGCATAAATCAGGAGTCACACTAGCTTAGAATATGACTTATTACAATAGCCAAATAGATTTTATGTTTCACATTTGTCAATATAATATTTTTAAGAAGATAAAATTCATATTAAACTCTATCTTCAGGAATAAACTTTCTAGAGACTGAAATATTACAAGAGTATCTAAAATAGTCCAATAACATGTAGGCATCCTCAGCTTTGTTCCCAAAGAAGGGGAGTTAATATGAATTTTGTCTTATTAGCCTTTTGTTAGGGTTGAAAATGTATAGACTTTATAGAAAAATATGTTCCACAGACATCCAAAGCACCAAGAAGCAAACAGGTTTGTGGAGGATAGAAGTTTTTTTTTTACTGTTCAGCCCTTTCAAATCTTTTCTACAGCTGCGTTTTAGTCTACTTTTTTCATTTGGGGCTCAGAAAACAGGTGAGTGGCAAAAAGGTCCCTCTAGCACTGCCAAGGAGGGTCTATGGAGAGCTGCTCTGAAAGGATGTGGCTCTCAGGCCAGGATAACAGAAACGGCCCCTCATGTTCTGAAATAGCTTCCTCCTATTAGGCCTCCAGTGCGGCTTTTAGGGTACTCTCTGCCTGTGTCATGCGTGTCAAGCGGACATTTGGGGGGTGTTGCGGTTAAATAGCCATTTCCCCTTTTACTACAATTGTTTTTAAAGACCATTTTCCCCTAAGAAACCCTCCACCCGTTACTTTATCATGTTAACTGATTCCAGGTTCTAACAAGAGGGTGGCTTGGGAGACAGAATCATCAAGGAAGAAAGCCGTGGCAGGATGGCTCACCTTGTGCTCAGCAGGTGTCCCATGGACATAGTGGCCAGATCCCAGGCCCTGCAAGGTGCCTAAGCCTCCTTTTGCCATATTTACCCAGGAATTATCTTCCATGGTGGGAACCAGGTTCCCTGCAACCAAGGTAAGGCCTGAAGTGTTGATTGTCAGGGTTCGCTCAACAGATCTGAAATAGTTCAGAATTCCCAAGCAGATGCGCTGAAACAAACAAAAAATACCGAACAGAATCAGGACCCCGTCTTTTGCCTAGCCGCACCCTACAGAGAAAAACTTGAGAGCCTCAAAGGTGGCAGGTCAACCCTACTGTGGAGAAAGAAACACACCACCCCAGGAAGGGGCTGATTTCATGTAAGAAAAAAAAAAATCAGAACAAAGGGAAAAAGCATAAAAAAGCATTGTTACAGGAATAGCAGAAAAGCCCCCTTTCTAGGCAACCAGGCATTTCTGCTGCCATCCACATACCTGCAGTTCCCTGATTCGCAGGTGGCGCAGATATAGAAAGGACAAGTAGACCCCTCTTATCAGGACAGGATTCCTATCACTGGGCTCGGGGCTGTCATCCAAGCCCAGCAATTGTAGCGTGGTTGCATAGTTGTACCTTTAACGGGCAGGAGAAATTTAATCACGCCTTTCACTTCAAAATGGTTCAGAAAATTCACATACAAATTGAAGTCCTTTTATTTAACTTAAGGGGGTTTCATGATAGCTTCCCTTTAAAAATGTACTGGAGGGAAAATAATTATATGTATAAATATAAAAAGAAATTTCTCTTAGCAATTACTCTCATTAAAAACACAGGTCTAGGGTAATTTAGTTTTCTGACCTGTTTTAAAGGTCTTTCATCCTGACTTCAAATGTTTTTGCATCAACATGTAAACTACATATTAATCAGACACTTAGTTTTCCCCACAGTGTTTTTAATTCATTTCCTTGAGTCACTAATAAAATGATTTAATTTTACCCTGTCTCTCTATTCTGCTTGAGAGGCCGAGCAGTGTGTTGGCTGAGACTTATTTGTGCTAGGTCATTTTCATTTCGTTCCATTGAGAGGTCATCATCCTTCATATTTTCATTCTATCAAAAAATTAGCATTAGTTGGATTACATAAACATTTGCAATATTATTAACAAAATCACAGTTGGGTCATTGCAAAAGTAAACCTCATAATCCACAGGATATTTAGATGAATAAGTAGAAGAACAACTTGCTCCATTTCCACCTGACATATGAAAATCTGGGTTTTTACAATAACGTTTTTATTGTTTTTACTAAACAAGGCTTTGTTTTATGAAAGTATTCACAGCTTTTAAATAGCAGCAGGCCACCCATCTTCCTGACTTTTGTGTGATTCACTTTACAAAAGTTGATACACACATTTTTCAAGAATGTATATGCTTGGAACCTTGAACCTCTCTAACCTAGTCTTTTTTTCCCCAGTATATTATGGGGGTACAAATGTTCAGGTTACATATATTGCCTTTGCCCCGCCCGAGTCAGAGCACCATCGCTCAGGTGGTGCACACCGCACCTATTAGATGTGAATATACCCATCCCCTTCTCCCTCTCCCAACTGCCTGACACCCGATGAATGTTACTGCTATATGTGCACATAAGTGTTGATCAGTTAATACCAATTTGCTGGTGAGGACCTGTGGTGCTTGTTTTTCCACTCTTGTGATACTTCACTAAGCAGAATGGGCTCCAGCTCTATCCAGGATAATACCAAAGGTGCTAGATCACCATTACTTTTTGTGGCTGAGTAGTATTCCATGGAGTACTCCAATGGTGGACTTTGTCCACCATTATTTTTGTGCTGAGTAGTACTCCATGGAATAAATACATCACATTTTATTAATCCACTCATGTATTGATGGGCACTTGGGTTGTTTCCACATCTTTGCAATTGTGAATTGTGCTACTATAAACATTCTGGTGCAGAAGTATTTTTTATAGAATGTCTTTTTTTCCTTTGGGTAGATGCAGTAATGGGATTGCTGGATCAAACAGCAGTTCTACTTTTAGCTCTTTGAGTTATCTCCATATTACTTTCCACAGAGGTTATACTAGTTTGCAGTCCCACCAGCAGTGTATGAGTGTTCCTATCTCTCTGCATCCACGCCAACATTTATTGTTTTGCGACTTTTTGATGAAGGCTATTCTCATTGGAGTTAGGTAATATCTCATTGTGGTTTTGATTTGCATTTTCCTAATGATTAGAGATGTTGAGCATTTTTTCATGTGTTTCTTGGCCATTAGTCTGTCTTCTTTTGAA